>JXCR01138586.1:134026-215654 GCA_002079205.1 Phalaenopsis hybrid cultivar | reverse complement strand
CTTCATCCTCTCCTCAAAATTTGTGTTCTAAATTTCGGTTGAAGAGAAAGGTTAAAGCCAAGTCCTAAAGAAGATTTGGCTTCCGGAGCACATCTTTCAGTCTACACGCCCCACTGACACCAGCGTACATGCTATCACCATCAAACTATTAAAATATACAGTAATTATTTTATATATAAATAATTAAATTCAATTTTCTGTCTGCTCCATAAAAAAAAAGGAGAAATATATTTGTTTATTTATTTATTATTAATCTATGAATTTATATGTGGTTTTTTTTATCTGGATTTCTTAAATAGCAAATAAGCTCTAATATCATAAGTTGATTAGAGAGAAATTTGCATGCATACCATTATTTCTTATGTATTTATATATCTAAAATCTAAATTATTATAATTATATTTACAACGCTTTAATATCATAAATTTATGTTAAGAAAATATATATTTATTTTTAAAAAATCAATAATAATATTTTTTTAATGTAATAATAAAATTTTAAGGATTATGTAAATAAGAAAATTTATAAGAATTATTTTTACTTCGATTATTACGTACAGATATACGTAAATTTATATGCGGTGTCCATCAGTACCACTAATACCACTAAGATACATCTCTTTTTTTATTGTTAGGATGAGGCCCACACAATTGGGCCCGCTGTCCTTCATATNTTAAACGTCGACTATCTGATGATCCAATTAGGAGAGTAGATGTTTTAGATTCGACTTGTGTTAAGAAAGGCAACGATAGACCTTAGACTTGGGCTTATTGTATTAAAAATGATCTTAATTTACTAGTACTAAATGAAAATATGACACAAAATAGGATGCAGTGGAGAAAAAGGATTCATGTAACCGACCCCATGTAGTGGGATTTAGGCTTTGTTGTTGTTGTTGTTGTTTTCGTTGTTGTACTGTTACCTCTTAATCGTCATATTGATCAAATGTGACGGAATGACTAAGAGAGGATTTCTTTATTGAAGGCTCCTCATAAGTGGTAATAATAACTTGGTTGACCATCAGTGGTCCTCCAACAATCATTACAATTTCATCAGTAGTCTGATGATTCACTCGTTGTTGTTTTTGGGCTTGTTTCCCTCAATAGAGGCATTGTTATTGTTGGGAATTTACTTTGAATGAATTTGCCCAAGTTCCCTTATTTTTTCAGCCATTCAATCTCCTCCTTATCTTGAAAACATGCTTCATTATGATGGTCATAACTTTGATAAAAGTGGCAATACTGCTCTTGAATCCCTTCCTTTGGGCTTGAAAATAGTGGCCACTTAAGAGTGTCCTTATCCTGAATCACCATTATGATATTGACACATGAAGTGTTGAGCATTGTATTCTCATTCTTAGTTTGAGATTCACGTCTCTATGGTTAAGGGAACAAATTAAGCTTCCCCCTTGGTTTGAACTTCTTCAGTTAAGATGCTAAAGAAAGATTTATGGGATCTTCTTTATGTGTATTTATAGCTTCATTAGTGAAAGTTTGTGCCTCAACAATTTGTGCCTCCCGCATCAAAGATGTGTGGATAGGACCAAGGCGTAGTCCTCCAAAGAACACGCCTCTTTGTAACTTTGGATCTACTTCTGAGATTTGGCTAGCTTTAATGAAGAATCTCCAAAAATATTCTTTCTGTGACTCTCCATCACTTTAGCAAATCCTAGAAAGGTTAGAGGAGCCATTAATGATCCTTTGATTTGTAATGAATTGCTTTGATAATACTTTAATGAGCTCATCCAAAGTAGAATTCCCCCTCCTGGAAGTGAGTTAAACTGATTTTGTGCTTGGCCTTTAAGTATTGCATGAAAAACTAAAGAAATAAGAGCAGTAGAAGCTTGTTGTATGTGTATAATGATTCTGAAGTGATCTACATGCTCTTACGGGTCAGAATTCCATTATAAGTATCAATGCTATAAATTTTAAACACCATTGGAAAAGAGTGTTGATGGAGAATCTCAACTAGTGGAGAATACACTTGCCACATTAAACTGAGAAATGATTTTTATCACTCATAAGAAACTCCTCCCTTATTAGACGTTGCAACTCGTCACTGACTGCATGAGGTTGCACTACATTCTTCATGCATATTGGAAGCTTGCTACCAGGCTTAGCTGTAGAAAGTGAATGTGTAAAGCTAACAGTGTCTATGAGCTCAATTTTTTTGAGGAGGAGCTCTAGTTTGTGGATGGGCTATTAACCAAGTGCCCATCATCAAAGAATTTTTAAGTAGATGTGCCCCATTAGTATTTGAAAGCATTTGTTGTCAAACTTCACATAAGATTTGGAGAATCTCATTATGAGATTCCTCCATTCTTCATACGTGAACTTCAAATGGTTCAAGGGAGGTTCGTTCACTAACAAGATGATTTGTATCAATAAAAATGAGTCCAGAGACTTGAAGTCCCACATTTTGAGCATGTGCCCTGTTATAATGGGTGCTACAGCATGAAGTGCATGTATTATGCTTATTAGACATCAAAGAAGTATGCAATTCTATCACTCGAATTTCATTTCCCATAGACGGTGCCAAACTGTTGCATAATAGAAAATTCATAGTGTTTGAGTAATAATTTAACATCCCACCATTCTATGAAATCAAGTACACACCTAGATAATAAAAAAATAGGAGGAGACATTAAAAATTTTTATGTGGAAAAGTCAATAGAGAGAAAAAAATCAAGTGGTCTAGTCTTGTTGAAATAATCAACTATAAGTTCGTAAGTACAATGATAAATCCTTATCCAAAGTTACAATGTTCCTCCAAGTACAATATTTGTATTCGTAAAGGTTCACATTACAATGATTTAAAGTAGTTGTTGATGAAAGTTATTGATTGGTTTTTTGTTACAGTGTTCAGGGTACATCTTTGCAAAATATTGAGAACACTGTGTTTGTCCATGTGCGAGAGACTTTGTCATTGAATATAGTACTTCATTACTTTATAATGTGCGTAGTTACTCTGCAAGGTACTTTGTTATTCCATAACGTGCATCGCTATTCCACAGGATACTTTGTCACTCTATAATATGCATCATTATTCTGCAAGGTACTTTGTTACTCTACAAATTCCACCGATAGCGGCGAGCATGGGGCTGTTGGTACTTGTCAACAGTGGAGGACAAGCGGCAGACAACGACTAAGGTAGACGAGAGTTATCATTGGGTTTTTCGACCATAACAACATTGAAAATTGACACCTAATTCTCCTTCCTCTTCCATCCAAGTGAATAGTGGGGGTCTATTTAATGCACTAGAGGAACAATTTTGTTCCTTGGTGAATTGCCACCAAAGCCACTCGATCAAACGACATATGTTCCTTCCCCTTGATCTTAGACGATTTTTTAATAATTTGATAGCCTTAAAGACCTCGAAATTACGTTATGCTGGGCTCATGGGATTTCTCACACCAAGACACTCAATTTGATTATAGAAACATCAACATTGGAGTTCACTTGACTCTCCAAATAACCAACGAAAGCCTCAAAGAGTGATTTAAATGCTTGATCAATGTTGATTTGATTCAGATTGGATCAATTTTGGTATAATAGGATTCGTCTTTTTGAGTTAGTTAATTTGACTATGAGTATGATAAAATTACTGTTCTGGATAATTTTTAATTTGAATCAGAATTTTTTTTCTCAAAAAAAATCTCTCAAGAGCCGTACTAAATGCCCTGAGATATATGCCAATTCATTAATTTTGTTGATGACCCTTCAACTATTATGTTTTATTTAAATAGATTTATTTAATATCACCTTAATATCTGAATAATGTAACCCGTTCAATGTCCGGTCTCATTTTCAATACCTAGTTCTAATTGATGCATTTATGAATGAAGTTTAATAAAAATGAAAGATAGAGTAAAGTTTTATTGTGCTTTAAATTTGACTCAAAATTAAAAAAATAGATGAAAGAGAAGCTAGAATTGTAAATAATAACATTTTAAGAGCAATGCATGCAATTTCCCCCAAATTTGTAAGAAATTGGCTTATCAGACACATGCTAAAACAAAGCTTTTTCTGGTTTACAAATGATTTTTGTCTAAATTAACATGATTTGTAACATAAAGTGAGTGAACCTCATGGCATGCATTCTAAGGTCTTCATCCTCTCCTCAAAATTTGTGTTCTAAATTTCGGTTGAAGAGAAAGGTTAAAGCCAAGTCCTAAAGAAGATTTGGCTTCCGGAGCACATCTTTCAGTCTACACGCCCCACTGACACCTGCGTACATGCTATCACCATCAAACTATTAAAATATACAGTAATTATTTTATATATAAATAATTAAATTCAATTTTCTGTCTGCTCCATCAAAAAAAAGGAGCAATATATTTGTTTATTTATTTATTATTAATCTATGAATTCATGTGGTTTTTTTTTTCAGGTATGATAAGTTGATTAGGGAGAAATTTGCATACATACCATTATTTCTTATGTATTTATATATCTAAAATCTAAATTATTGTAATTATATTTACAACGCTTTAATATCATAAATTTATGTTAAGAAAATGTATATTTTATTTTTAAAAAACAATAATAATAATTTTTTTTTAATGTAATAATAAAATTTTAAGTATTATGTAAATAAGAAAATTTATAAGAANGTCTCTTTCACTCCACTTCTCCTGCTCTGTGCACTCTCTTCTCTTTCTCAATCTCTCACTTTTTCTCTTTATCACACTCTCGCTCTCCCTCTATCCCTCTCTCTCAGTCCTGTCTCTATATCTCTCCTTACCACCCTCCCCCAGTCTCTTTATCACTCACCCTCTCCCTCTTCCTCTCATCCTCTTCCTAGCTCTCTCTCTCACCTTATTGTTATATCTCACTCCCTCTATCTTATCCTTTCTTTCTTTCAGCTTCACTTTTACTCCATTTCTTGCTCTCTCTCTCTATCACTTTCTCTCACTCTCTCTCTCACTTACTCTCCCTCACTTTTTCTCGCTTTCTCTCTCTCACTTACTCTCCCTCACTTTCTCTTGCTCTCTCTCATCTCTCATCTCTCCAACCCCTTTCTCACACTCTATACCTATCTCTCTCTTTTCCTAGCCACTCTGTATCTCTTTCTCCCTACACACAGACTCTCTCCCTCCCTCCATCTTTTTATCTCTCTCTCCCCCTCTCTCACACACATACTCTCTCTCCCTCCCTCAACTCTCTTGCTTACTNTGGCCTACGTGGGCGTTTGTGGGCCCAGATTTAAGACTTGGAGCAGCGGCGCAGGTTTTGCTTTCTCCTACAGTAATATATATATAGTCTTAACTTTTTTTCCTATAAATTCATTTAAAAATCCGTTTAGGGCAGCTTATTTGGTGCAGTGGCATTTTGAAAACACATCTAACCTATTTGGATAAACTGTGTTTTGACAGCTTATGTGTTTTCAAAACGCCGAAAACAGAGTTCTCACACCGCAACTATTTACGTGCGATGTCAACTTTCTGATAACGATCTGACTTTTCTAAAAAAATAAAAATTTGTCATAGCCACCGCACACAGCTTATCAGCAGCTTATTCAATAAGCTGCAGCTACCCCAAACAATAACATATTATTACTAAATATTTACTCATTTATAGACCTAACAGTCAAATAAAAAGTAAGTTAACGATGAAAGTTAACATCACTTTTGAAATTGCTAAAAAGTGTCTTGATAGAAACTATTAAAAAGGGGCATTTTTTANTTTGGAGCGGCGGGCTGTCTTTTCATTAACTTGCTTTATGTCTTCCATTGCTTTCTGTAAAGATAAAGAAATCGTTAATTACGCCCAGTTTTTAATCATTCTTCGAGCCTTTTCTCGCTCTCTATCTCAGTTCAAACGACCCTATGAATTTATTGATTGGTACTACATTTATGGGCCCACTAATATGGCCTACGTGGGCGTTTGTGGGCCCAGATTTAAGACTTGGAGCAGCGGCGCAGGTTTTGCTTTCTCCTACAATAATATATATATATATATATAGTCTAACCTTTTTTTCCTATAAATTCATTTAAAGATGCTGTTTGGGACAGTTTATTTGGTGCAGTGGTATTTTAAAAATGCACATAACTCGTTTGAATAAAATGCATTTTGGCAGCTTATGCATTTTCAAAACGCCAAAAACAGTTTTTTCACACCGCATATATCTAAGTGCGGTGTCAACTTTCTGGGAGCGATTTGACTTTTCTAAAAAAATAAAAATTTGTAATAGTCACCTCACCTAACTTATCATCAGATTATTTTTAATCAGCTTATCAATAGATTATTCAATAAGCTGCAGCAGCCCCAAACATATGTACATATTATTACTAAATATTTATTCATTATAGACCTCACAGTTAAATAAAAAATAAGTTAACGACGAAAGTTAACATCACTTTTGAAATTGCTAAAAAGTGTCTTGATAGAAACTATTAAAAAGGGGGCATATTTTTTATCATAAAGGGTCCATCATATAAAGAAAAATCTCACTTAAAACATCCGCAACTCTTAAATTATAGCATATGATCATTTTAAGTGATCTTTTACATGAGTGTAACAAATTTCATCGTTCTTCTCTTGGAAAAGGGATTTTATTTCAATCTTCATATTATATTTGTTTCATAACCTCTAAAGTATAAATCGTTTGTTGTCTAGCATTGATGCAGTCGTGCTCTCCACCCTCCTAATCACTTCTATTGAACAACTAATGCATCAATCTTAAACTCTTTCAACCTAATGCTAATGCTTCATAGACCTTGATGAAACAATTGCATATCCAAATCTAATACTTTCAATTGTATATTATCAACACACTGCTTTTAGGAGGATCAGCTGATATTTGATCAAATCAACATTGAACATAAGAAATATAAATGACTTTCATTTATTTGATTTATTTTGTATCTATACTTTTTATAATGAGACATTCACTTTGAAACAACTCCAAGAGGATCAAATAGACAATTATTTTTTTTTTCTCAAATGGAAATCTATAGTCATAAGGTTTTATATAGAATGAATGTAATATCTTAAAGCAACCTCACTAATTTGACAAGAAAAAAAAAAGTCATGGCTCTGTCCTCAGGTGACTACTCGTTACTTTGTTATTTTCTTGGTGTCAAATGTAATCATTTAATCAAGGAAAATACTAATAAATACCTTGCAATCATTCTCAATACATTGTAACCCCCATAACATCGATTTCTATGAGCACTTCCATAGAGAAACTTCCAAATTAGTGTAGTGCATATCCAAGATTAAGGAAGAATTCTATTGTTTACATCTCATAAATAATTTAAGAGAAGAAGATAGAATCGTGGCTACGTTTTTTTATTAATTAATTTGATTTTAGGTTGTTACAATCCCATTTTTAGGAAAATATAGACTAAATTTTTCTCATCTTTTATGCATTTGAATTGAAGAGGGATCTAAAATTCAGAATCAAGGCTTAGAGACAATAAAACTATTCTTCCATAGAATCTCATTCTATGACTCATTGATGGATTGAAACTTTGATATTACTTAATGAAAGGCATATGATTGATTTTGAAGTGAAGGATGGATGGGTATTAATTTTTAGTTAGTGGAAGAAGAAGTGGGAGAACCTAATAGATATGGTATGAGGCTTGCAAAGCTTGTGAAAGAGAATACCAAAGCTGGTCGAGACCGCACCATGTATAAGAGTTTTGGGTTAATTTTTTATGGTTGATTTAATATGGACTTGAAGAATAGACTACACAACAAAAAATGAGGAATGAAGTGATTTGTAGACAGATTAAGATGTGGGGAAAAAGATCAAATATATTGTTTGGGGATGAGTATTAAAATATTGGTGTATGAAATTGAATCAAGGGAGGATTGATGGCAGATTTTGTAGTGTTTATAGATGAAATAAATGAGGATAACATAATGCAAACTTAATGATTTGTTTCAAATTACTAAAGTGGAATGTGAGTAATAAAATGTATAGTTAAAATCTAACAAAATACATAAATAAAAAGAATATCATCAAATGAGGGTTGGTTCAAGTCACAAAATCAACGATGATGGAGATGACATGACACCAAGCCTTCCACATGGAGATATTTCCTCCTAAAATCTACATGTTATTTTATCACTATATGATTATATTTTATTATTGGTAATACTTTTGTAAGCCTTAAAATTAAAAGGAATGTAAAATCAACAAAAGAATATTAAAGGTGGCTAAATATTTAATTTAAATATATTAAAATTTGCTCAAGGTTTCATTAATTCATAAAAATTTAAAGGTTTTCAGTTTTAATGTAATGTAGGCAGAGAAATAATTCAAATATTTTTGAAATAATTTTCTAATTTATATATCTTTTCATAGTATAAAACATCCATAGGAAGTGACGTGCATGTAACCATCCAAGTTGTGACGCCCACGTACACGCTTGTGCACGCAGATGCTCATCATGCATGTGCATGCCCACGTTGGCGCACTCCCATGTATGAGGGCACGCATAGACTCCATCCTACTCAACTGTGTGCACACATAGACCCCACACACCAGCGCTCCTGCACTCCACATGACCGCACCTCATGGTGTGCACGCATGCACCTGAACACATGCAAGCACCGACGCACCCATGCATGCTCACACACATGCTCCTTGGGCCAACAGAAGTTCAAGTTAGGGCTAATTTTTTAAATATTATGATTATTTCAACACACGACAGGAAAACTTTTGGCATGAGAAAGTGAATAATAGTCAAGTAGAAAGAGAGAATCACTTGCCCCCTCTAAGACAACCAAATAGATTAATCTTTCATAGAATTAAAAAACAATTTTACTACCTTTTGTTTGCAAGATTGAGTTCATATGGGTTGTCTTTTAACTTATGTTTGGAATTCCTTTTTGTACAACCAAGAGAGAGCTTTGAGGAGAGAAGTTTATGAAGAAAGAACTTTCCTATTCCTTCCCTTCTTCTTGCCCTTCCTCTTTGTCTCATTCTAGCTTCAGTGAGAGTCTCTTTCTCTCTTTAGGATCAGAGAGAAGGCTTTCAAAGAGCATTTCTTCTTTTAATTATTAACTTCATCAAAGCTAAGAGTTGACAAGAGCTTAGAACCACAAAAAAGTGGAGCTTTTCGCCTCCAAATTCTCTTTCCATAAAAAAGACTGGTGTGACAAAGATTGACGTCGACCCTGATTGCAAGAATCCTTCATCAATTTCTTCATATTCAGAGCCCACATGTTGATGTTAGAGCCATAAAGTAGGTTAATATTATAGAATGCTTCTAGGATAGGATGCTCACCCTTTCATATCTTTTTTTATGAGTGCTTTTAAAATCCTAACCTTCTTTCTCGTGTTTGGTTAGAGTTTGTATATCATATTTTTAACTCTTAAAAAAATTACTAAATTATGCTGCCTTTGGCTAGTGTTTGATGGAGCATATACTCATGAGATTATAAGTTTATTAACTTCATGAAAGATCTTATGTATTTTGCATTAGTTTTATGGCATTTTCATACCACTCATACTTAGGTATCTTGTTTTTTTATAATCAAGTTATAAGATATATATTTTATTTCTAATAAACTACAACCTATCATAACTTACATTTCATAAGATCGGATGTGCATGATCATGAGATTCTATGAGGGTTTAGGTAGCGGCCCTATCCAAACAGGATTAGAGGTCTTTTGGAGATGAGCGTGTTTCAGTCATTTGTGGGATTGAATTATAAGTAACTTTTTCTTAAGTTTTCGTTTGAGGTTTTACTTAGTTAGAAAATCTCACTTTTAGTTGTAGGATTTTGAAGATGTTTTTCTTGCTACGACATAAGCCCTCACTCTTAGGTTTTTAAATGATCGGATATCATAGGATATAAGTCCTAAAAATTCTAATAAACTTTCTACCCAAACAAATAAATTTCTTCATTCTAAAAAATTACTAAAGCCTAACCATAAGGTTGTTGAAGTGCTAATGAGTTTTTTTAGTATACAGATACTTCCTACTTTTTTTTCATTTAGATTCTGATAAGAATAATTTCAATTTGAACTTTTCAGATTGAAACTTCAAATAAGCAATCATGGAAACTAAATTTTGAAAATCTTGAAGAATTAACATCAGCCTAAATTGAAAATTTTCTTAACAAATTTAATATCTTAAGATAAAATTAACTGAAAGAGCTTGCCCTTATAAAAAGTTTGGAACTCAAGTTAATCTAAACTTTATTTGATATTCAGGTTAGATAGAGGAAAGATTTGTTGGTTTAAACATAAACCCATTAAATTTTAAATAAATCTATTTTTGAATAATCAAACCCAACAGTTGAAGTGACATATTTTGATGAAGCTCCAACATGATTGTACTAAACATATGGTTAAAATTCACCATGTGAAGTCCAATAACAATAATCAGGTTTAATTCCCCTACGGTATAGGTCCAACTCCACTTTTTCAGATTACAAATATGCTTAATTCTTGTGTTTCACTACCGTTCGAAAGTTAAAAGGGCGATTGTGATGCTAAATGTAAGAACCCTTCAACACCATCAAAAATCTTGTCAGTTAATTCTTTTTTTTATGGATATAATATGTTATATATCCACGATCTAATGCTTCAAATATCCATCTGTACCATAGATGTAGCTATAAAGAATAGTATAACATCATTGTGTCCTACTGAGTGTTATATTTTTTATTTAGTCCTAGCGCAATTACACATCTTACTCGAATTCCTAGGCCACCTACACATCATACCAGAAAACCAAAGCCCACTAATCCAGAGAATCAACCAACCCATTAACACCCAAACTATCTAACCTATTAAAGTACCACACCATTTTCTCACTCCTAAACAAACAAAAATTAACACTAGCTACCTCCATCTTAAACTTCCACTGCACAATTTCTAACATATTTACATATCTCACACATAAATTTTCATATTCACATACATAACACAAATTTCTTAGGTATCTAAATTTTCATATTTAGATGCACAGCACAAATTATATATATATATATATATATATATATGAGAACTTATGCTAAAGGAAAGCTTAGAGGTGTGGAATAAGATTTCTCAACTTGGATGGGATTGGAGCGGTGAATCGGACCCGAAATCGTCTGAAAAGCTCGGAGGTGACGAACGAAAGCAGGAGGAGAAGGAGAGGAGTTCAGGCACGAAATGGAGCTGCGGTTTCGTGGGAGCCCTATTTCAGGGTTTTTGAGTTGGCATTAGCATTTGCAAATGCTGATGTTATTAAGTGATTTTAGTGTCGGCTAATACAGAAGCTAGTACGACGTTAAACTATTGATTCAGCGTCCTCCACTCGGTGTAACCTATCTACATTGATTCTTTTGGGAGCGGAACCACAGACGATGCTAAACAAACGCAAATTTTGCAGCGAAAATAATTCTGATGCTAGTTCACACATTTGTAGTTTTAACTAAACTATAGTATTTGTTATTCTTGATGGGTTAACTCTTACAGCCCCTGCATGATACATGATATATATTTTGTCAACACACATCCTCTTCTCCAATCACCTCACACATTTGGAAAAATCAATGAAAGCGATTTTTTAGTTCTTACTTGCCAAAATATTAGTAGTGTGCATTAAGCTAAGACATTATTTGCTTAAATATAATTATATAAATTATATTTTCCTTGACAAAAATATTAAATAGAACTTTTAGTCATTATAGCAATAGTTATTTTTCTTTTAGCAAATTATTATTATTAGAGTAATAAAATGGAAGAAAAATTTCGTTTTTGGATATTAAAATAAATTGTTAACCCAATGATTTGTTTGTAAGTAAAAATTCTGAAAAATGAGAATATGTTTTGATAAGCATTCAATTTTAATTTAATTTAATACTGACTTGAAATCAAATTTAATTTATACATACAGATATATTGACATATATATATATATATATGGACAACAACATGTGTTCGTCCACCCCATATGTGCTAATTTGTCCCAGATAAAATATAGTTAGTGATAGTGAGGACTTACGCTGAAGTTGTCAACCAAAAAACTACCAGTTGCACACTACATATAGGTATATGTATATGCGTCACGTACTCAGATCAGTTGTTCGGACATCTGCTTGTCTGTTGTAAGTCCCCTCTGGTCTAAAGTTTGATTCCCCATTGTAGAAGGTGTGTTATTCGAATTGTTATGCACATTGGAGATGACCAGAGCTCGTATAATAGCCTCAAATCATTCTTTTTCTAATATATTTATAGACACGTATCCCAATATGTTTTAAAATTAGCTCAAAAATTCAGTGGACTAACAAAACTGACAGCTAGGTTATCTCAAGATAAATTCAACTCCATTCAATCCATTACCTCAATCCTCAGCCTCTGTGGACGTATGCAATAAAGTGAGTGACCAACAAGAAGATTCCTACCATCATTGAGATGTCATGTCTAGCATAATTCTAAAACTGTGAAAATTCACGAACATCTTAAGAAAGTGTATTGTTCTGTAACTTTGCATAAGAAGCCATGTGAATTAAGGTTTTTCCAGCGAGGAAGAATCTATTAGTATTTATGAAAGACCATTTAACGCATTCATCCAAAAGCATATATAGTAACCAAAATGAATGGAACAAAACCTTCATTATACATCACAACACAAAGTATGCAACCTAAATTATAGCTTGATAACGAGGCGTCTATGTCGCTTCATTATTGTAGTCTCGTGCAATGTTGTGGCTCGCATCTTTCCACCTCCATTATTTGAAAATATTCTTTAAACTCCACCTAATTTCGATTAATTACATTTATGACATTTGTAGAATTGCTTCTTCATCATGTTGAAACATTGGATGCCAGTGAAAAAAAAGGTTCTTGTGGCCGAACCCAAATAAGATAAAGAGGAATGCAGTCAAATCACATTAATGTAAAGTATGGTGTATTTTTATAGAGTATTTTTTAATGATTTATTAATTATGTGTCATTTATTGAATAATAATGAATATGAAGGATGGCTTAGAAAGCTGGTGATTGAATAAATAAAATTTCAATATATTCCACTTTCATATATCTAACTCATTATACACTATGTACATATATATATATATAGATTTTCTTGCGCATGTAAATAATATATGAGCAAATTAATCTTTAAAGATGAGCTTAACTTTGTGCTCAAATCTAATTAGAGAAAACTAATTAGGCTGATCTTGAACATTGTTTTACAAGAAAAAATATTGCGTCCGGACAACGGATGTGATACAACGAAGTAGAGCGCAAGCAAAAGGAAAGAGCAGGCAGCGCAGTTGGGGCAAAATCTCTTGAAGAAGGATGTTTTAAAATTTTGTAATTTTTTATATAAGATAAGTGGAAGATTATAAAAGTCTGGACTTGAATCAGTTGTAGTTGGCATGTGGAATAATTTTATCGATAAAATTGTAATGATTTATTTTAATTAGGGTTATTTTTGCATGATCATAATATCATATCTTAAAGGTATATATACACATACAACATGGAAACTTTATTTCATAGAATCAATACATAATATAAAACACATATGGTTCACCATAAATCCAAAAGTGCTATGATGCTATCCTTGAAAATTGCTCTTTCTTCTTTGAATCTTCCACTTGTATGATTTTCCCTCAAAAATAATTTAATCAAAGTAATAAATCTAAAAATAACTTAAATTTTTACTCATTTTGATTATAAGTTTTAATCACTTCTCTCACTTAATAGATTTTTTCAAATTTGAACTATTACCTGCCCACAAGTAATCATTTGTATCTGATTATGATATTGAAATAACAATTATGTTAAAACACAATTGTTATTAAATAATAGGTNCTTTCTTCTTTGAATCTTCCACTTGTATGATTTTCCCTCAAAAATAATTTAATCAAAGTAATAAATCTAAAATTAACTTAAATTTTTACTCATTTTGATTATAATTTTTAATCACTTCTCTCACTTAACAGATTTTTTCAAATTTGAACTATTACCTGCCCACAAGTAATCATCTGTATCTGATCATGATATTGAAATAACAATTATGTTAAAACACAATTGTTATTAAATAATAGAATTAGAGAATTTTATTTATGCATATTAAATTAATAATTAAAAATAGTTATTAACTATCTCTATCTTAAATTTTTATTTTTCACAAATATTATTTTGAATATAGTTCTCTTAGTGGTCTTATTACTTGTAATTAACTTTAAAGAATACTTATTAACCAATTGGTATAACACTTTAATTAGAAATATAATAGAATATAATACACTAGTTTTTATTTTAATACTTAGCCTAAAGAGTTTTTTTCTTTCCCTTCCCCCTTTTTTTTTTCTTTTCTTTTTTAAATTTTTTAATCTTTTTTTTTCTTTTTCTTAACTTTTATTTTTTATTTTTTATTACTTTTTTGTTNTTCTCTTAGTGGTCTTATTACTTGTAATTAACTTTAAAGAATACTTATTAACCAATTGGTATAACACTTTAACTAGAAATATAATAGAATATAAAGCACTAGTTTTTATTTTAATACTTAGCCTAAAGAGTTTTTTTCTTTCTCTTCCCTTTTTTTTGTATTTTCTTTTTTTATTTTTTATCTTTTTCTTAACTTTTATTTTTTATTTTTTTATTACTTTTTTTTGTAGATGACCACCTTATTGGCCAAGTACTATTAATTATTTTAAATACCCTTCTATTCTCATATTCAATTTACCAAAGTTCATACTAAACTTTCATATCTAGTGGTTTGGTTTGGTTAATACTTGTCCTCGTTGTGTTTTAAGTCTTATAGCATGTTTAATTTTATAACATTATAAGTAATTAGATTTATTTAAACTAAATTATGTGAATCAAATATTTTAAAGAATACTATATGATTAGAATTAATAGTTTCAATCTAAATTTTAGTTATTTTTAAAATAATTGATTATTCCTTAGTTAATATATAATTGATAATTAATTTTAAAAATAATTGTTTTTTTATAATTTAATCTTAAGATATTTGCTAAATTTACACTCAATCAAGTCATGATTACTTTTTTTTNTTTTGGTTATTTTTAAAATAATTGATTATTCCTTAGTTAATATATAATTGATAATTAATTTTAAAAATAATTATTTTTTTATTATTTAATCGTAAGATATTTGCTAAATTTACACTCAATCAAGTCATGATTACTTTTTTTAAAAAAAAAAGTAATTTAATTTATATAGAAAAATAAATGAATAAATAAATAGTGAAGAGCAAAAGCATATAAAAACCAAAGAAATAAATAAATAGTATAAGAAATATTTCTTTCCCCCGAATCTTTTCCCGATTAATAAATAATAAATGAAATTAAAATAAAAGAAATACTAAAAATAAGGAAAAAAAAACTTTCATTTCAATCTCCTTCTTGTTATTCTCCTTCACATGCTTTAGGGATCTGGCTGGGACCAACATATGGATGAAATTGTGGCCCCTAAAAAAAATACACTTGATTTAGCCCCACATTAAGCTATAAATTCGAGAACATGTATCAAATTTTTGAGTTGTAATCAACCATCTAAGTGAATTTTCTTTACTCTTACACAAAGTAGTGGCCAAACTTCATGAACATTTCTCATTGCTACCTCATTCCCTCATTAGCTCACTTTGCTCTTTCAACTTTGTCATCTGATCAATAATAATATATGGGGCATGAGAATGATAAGTGTAAGGTATAGAATAGCTCTCATAAGGCTCATAGTTGATCCCATATAAAACAATTTTACTCCTAGTCAATGCTGAAATAGAAAAAAAATATTCCTCCAAATGAATTGCTAAGCTCTAAAGTGGACACAAAACTATTATATCAAAGAGAGGTGCAAAAGTCCTGTAGTGGTACTACCCTTTTCAGGATGGGACTATTGATAACTAAACTAATATCAATATCCATCTATTTTTTGAATTGCAAAATTTTGAACAACCTGTTCTTTGATAACATTATTAATATTTCTACAAAGCATTAACTTGATAGAAATGAAATAATGTTACTCATACCAAAGGATGGAAAATTAATAAGTTTATCCTCCCTTTAAGAAATCTAAGAATTCATCAAAATTAATGTGACCATTTTAGAAATGTTATTATGCATCAAAATATATATGTTGCATTGTATATGCTTGGTTAATGGACATTAAATAAAAAGGTACCCACTTCTCTCTCACAAAGATATTACATTCGCAAATAACTTTCTTACAATTGAGATAATTGTGCAAAAGGTTTACTAGTCACTGCCTCACATTCCTTATGTACGATTATGCTCTCTGATTTTCCTCCAAAGCTCCTTAAACCCTGCCTAAGGATAAACTTGTTATGATTTAAGGCTTAGTAATAATAAACTTTCATGATTTATAAGATGAAACACCTCTTTTTTTACTGCTAATCCAATTTAACATGGAAAACATGATTGCTAAAAGATTAAAAAGAAGGACTTTAATATTATTTTCTAACCTTCTCCTACACCCCAAAAAAATTCATTTGGATATGTTTTAGCAAAGAATAAATTAATGTGAAATAACGGTTAGGTAATTATAACATTGCAATATTGTAAGAGTAAAGTTGTGGCACTAAGCATTGGGAAGCAACAATGCTAAGATGTTATCCTAAAGCATTGTGCCACTGAGCTTTTGGGCTATAGAGTTCTACAATGTCATTGACATAGCCCTCTACCACTATAATTTGCTAGCTAATAACTAGAAAATTATTTATTTTTGCCACAATTGTATAGCACTAGTCAGTATTTTTATTAGTATTTATTAGTAACTAATCCAAAAATCTAAAGAAACCATTCAATAAATTATGGTAGCGTACATCATAAATGTGGCTACACTAATCTTGAGTAGAACCAACAAATCACTTGAAGAGAACGAAAAAAGGTCGATCGATTCAATATCACTACAGTCAGTCAAACACTAGGGATATCAACCGTTAATCCAATCAAATGGAGGAGTGTCACACACTTATATCAGTAACAACTCATCTGTCGTAAAGGGTATTCGCAAAGACAACAACCACCTAACAAGGACTCTTTATGTATAGATTAGTCGACTGAATGTAGGTTGCCCGTTAGATTATGGTAATGTGCCTTGTGTCTGATGAAATAATCACTATAAAAGATAATGAGTATTAATAATGGGTCCCTTTAAAAAAAGGCGACTGAAGATAATTCAATTGGTCGAATGACTTTTTATCCTACCGAAAAAATACCACATGATCAAGCCAAACAATTATGAGTATGAAATGATATCTTGGACATTATAGATTATGGAATGATGCTAGCTACGGTTGCAATGTCAAAATATGCTTAATTTGGTTACAATTATGTAAAGGTGTCACGACTCATAAATCATTATATGTTCTCATTAAATGAAGGACATCATTCAATTTATTAAAACCCTTTTTTACTTATAAATAGGATGTTCGTTTTCTATTTAAGGGACCACGACATCTATTCCTAGAGAATTAGTGTTACTTGCGAGTTATTCTTTTATTCTCTCTTATTTCTCTCATTCGATCAATGTTCTATCCCTCGGTAATGATCCGAAGAACATTTGGGGTTTCAACGTTCTAAAAGGTGCAATGAGTTTGGAATTATGCCTTCAAAAAGAAGAGAAGCTCGTCACGAAGAAGGAACTCAACAAGAACAACCATCCAATAGAAGAACCATCCAATATGGAGTCCATCAGAGAATTTATGCAACAATAAATTTAAGAGCTCTGAGATCAGATGACAGGAAAGATTACGGAACTAACACTCGTGGTGTCCTTTTAATATTTAACACACCTTCTAATATATTGTTTTACTTCCATAGGCAAATAAAATCATATTGTAAAGTTTTTTATGTACTTTTATAACCATTAAAATGCTTTCATATTCCAACTCATGAAAAATTTACTAATAATACTACCAACCTTCTCTATGTGGGCAAATCACTAGCATAAGGAACAACTTGGCCAATTTTAGTTGCATTCGAACTTGATTTGATTGGATTTGGGACAATATGGTTTCAATTTGTAAAGGGACCAATTAGCTAAATTAGGTTGAAAGAAGGATTTAGTTATGTTTAATTAATTATTTTAATATGTTAGAAGTGATTAATATAATTTAATTTGGGCTTAATTTGAATTTATCTTGGTATGATTCATTCGAGTCAAACTGTATTAAGTAACCCAACTAAAAAATTAGGCTTTAATTGGGCTTAATTTAAATTTAATTAAACTCAATTAGCGATTATAAAGGTATAATCTTGTTTAATTCAATTTAATTTTAATTTTAATTTTGGCTCAATATGATTTGATTAGGCCAAATTTGGTCAAATAACCTAACTAATAAAATTGGGCATCAATTAAGCTTAAATTATGTTTAATTGGTAAGTTAAAACTGTTAGGGTTAATTGATTTAATTTAATTTAGATTATATTTAAGTTTGCTCTATTATGGTTTCAATAAGTCAACTAAGGCAAGCAGGCAACTTGACTAATTTAAAGTCAACTCTAAATTTTGTGCACAATTATATTAATTATTGTTTAAACAATATTTTGATTTAATTTTATTTTAATTGAATTAAATTTTAGTTGACTTCATTCTATTTAGCTATTAGGAACTAAATGGGCCAATTGGGCACATTAACCAAATCAAGTTCCAATTAGATTCAATTTTGGTTTATTTAAGTTAATTTTATCTAAAGAGTTATTTGGTTTGATTTGATTTTTTTTAGTTTTGAATCGTTGTATTTTAGTTCAAATTGTCATATATGGGTCATGTGAGCCTAGTGGGCCTTTTAATCTAGCCTTTGATTTACTCAATTAATTGAATTTCAAATAATATATATGCTTTATATGATTTGTTGTATATTCAATTTAGTTCATTCAATGTGACTTTGACCAAATAACACTTTGATGTATCATCATTGATTAAATGCATCAAATGGCCCAATTTGAGTTCAATTGGCTCAATTTTTACGTTTCTTGGCTGTGTTATGTTTTTCAAGATATTTGACTACATTTAGTTCATTTGATTTCTTTGATTTGGTTTATTGTTCCAAAAGAGTCCAAGAGTTCCAAGAGAGACTTAGGAGTTCTTTCACATGATATGTTTGATTAGCTTCCTGGTCTAAATGGCCATATTGTGGTCAACTTAACTTCACCTAGTTAAGCTAAAGACTAACTTGAATATATTTTAAAATAAAGAAGATAAATGGTTTGATTTTAACTTTGGTTCTATATAATCACTTAAAAATGTATGTTAGATGGTTCTCCTATACTTAAACCCTACAAAATAAAAAAGGGAGTGGGTGCCAACCTCATTAAAAAGCGACATAACAAATTGTTATATGTAATTAGGCCAGTGTCATTGTGCCTTAGGTGAGTGCATGTTGAAACTTGTGTGAATTCTACCAGGCACGAGGCTAATGTCATTGAGCCTTAGGTGAGTGTCTGTTGAGCTTTGGGTGAATGTGATTGGGCCTTAAACTACTTCTATTGCTATTGGATCTTGGTCGAGCTCTTGCTAAGACATTATGACAACCTACCTCTTGTGGTTAAGTGCGTTCTTTTAATTTTCANCTGCCCGTACTGCAGCGGCTTTGTAGTCGTTTAGCCGGTCGTGCTTCCCGAGACGTCCTCTTGGTCAAATATCTTGACTTGGTCCTGACATAAAGTAATTTACAATTTTGCGTGGGTCCCACTCCATACTTGCAATTAATAATTGCATGTGAAGCAAATTTCACGAATCTTAATGTGGGACCAGTGACGCATTTTGCCCTCAGAGTAGCTTCATATAAAATATAGATTTTTGTGAGGGTCTAGATAAAAAGAGAGTGAGGCATTACACGTCTTCTAATATATATAATATACGTCAAGGGATAATTACATGCGCCGCACTTGAAAGCATGGCTGTTTGCTAAATTATCATGTAATTTTTATATATATATTTACCATTGGAAGTTTTACATATGTACCAATCTTTTCTTATGTATTTACATATTACACAATTAAATTTTAGTCTATACATATATGCCTAGAGGTGTCAAAAAATTGAGCAAGCATGACAGCTTGAGTTAGAAAACTTCAGACCAATTCTTTTAATTTTTTGAATCGGGTTTAACGTGAAATTGACTTGTCAAATCAAAATTGACATATCAACTTGAAATCCACTAGAATTTAAGTTGAAGTTAGCTCGAATAGCTAATATGGCACATGTTAATTGGGTCATACAGATCGGGCTTGAGTTGGTGAGTTGTGATGGGTCAGGTATGGGTATTCATTTATAACTCGTTTAGTATTTGGGTAAGATTTGAGTCAGTCAGTTTCAGATTGAACTCAAATTCGACTTGGGAACCTGAACTGACACCCAAAAAATGTCACCTTAAGCTTGACAAAAGAGTGATCCACTTCTAGAAAGTTGAAATAATGATATTTTTATGCGAAATATAAGATTTGGGTGGTTTAAATATATAAGATTTAGATGCTAGATATATAAATGTGAAAGAATTTGGTGATATGTATGTAAATGCCCCCTTATTTCTTTCTATAAATATGTTCTATACTTAGGTCATAATATAAGTATTCATAATGAGAAGTCATCTTTCTTATTTATAACCAAATAATTGAAATTGAAGCTCTCCACAAGTAATTTGAGTTAATTTGAATATTGGTCTAAATCTAATTCAGAGTTTGTTAACTAAAAATCTCACTGAAGCGGTTTTGCATAAATTATTCAATTAAAACACAGCTCCACCAATTGCTTCACCATAAAAGTCGATGGAAGAAGCACCATAAAAGTCGATGAAAGAAGCATTCGTGAGCTGCCACCATCGCCATGGAGAAGCTCATCGATGAGAGGGGAACACAAGTTCCACGCCTTGTCAGTATATCCTAGAAAGTTGAATCTCAATTTTTATCTTCTTGTTCAAACCTCTTGCCCTAGCACTAACCCAATTTGCTGATGTTCAAATCTAGATTCAAATAAGAATCAAACCTAGGTTTAAATAAGCAAAACATAAATAACAAACATTATTTCTAAGTGGATGTAATTTTATACAAATTAATTTTTTGGTAAATTTCTTGAATTAAATAAATAACAAAAAAATTAGCAAATTATGTATATTTTGAGGCATAAAGGTCAAATTTTCTTAAAGAAAGAGAAAGTATAACATAGTTAAAATAAAAAAAAAAATTAAACAAAATGTATTAGTTGCATTGTAACACTAGAATTCTACTGAAGTTTTTATGCTCCTTTACTCCACTGTTTTCTAATCAAGCTTTCCTCTACTTATTAAACTTTTCATTTACTTCATATTGGTAGACATCTCTTTTATCATTTAATACACTCATTATTCTTTTTCACTCCTCAAACCTCTTGTTAGTTGCTCCCCTATTAGCATAATCAATATACAATATTACTTTCTATTGAGTTAACTCTTTTTATGCTACCCCACTCCAACACTGATTTCTCTGAATAATAGACCTTTCAGGTTCTTCCTTCATCTCTTCACATTCCATTCTTGATTTAAAGGTTAGGCTTCTGTTTACACTCTACCGTAACTTGCTCTCGCTTCCATGTGGCCACATGCACTATACCATTTCCACGATCAACTAGAAAAAAATTACTCTCTACTTAATGCCTTGCTTTAGCAAATATAACCTATCTCTTATGGTCTCATTCCCTAAGGATAACGCCAATTATGACATTAAAGAGTGGAAGCTAACATGAGTTGGCAACATACTTGACAAAAAGCAATTTCATGGTACTTCCTTACTATTATCAAGAGACTATTGGTTGAAATGTTACTTTGACTTTCTAACCCTCTCTAAACATTTTTTTTTAATCTATTAGTTTTCTTGCTTGGAATACTTTGAAACTCTTTTATTAGTAGGTCTTTAGTTCTTTAATGGGTAACTTCTCAATTAAAATAATGATCTTAGAGCTTTAAGCTTATTTAGTGTTTTTTTTTGTTAAGATAATAATTTAGATTAATTTATCAGATTTTGCTATATTCTACTAGAATCTTGAAGGCATATCTAAAATTACTAGGAGAGTTAGTACTCCACTCACAATTACAAATCTCATTACCTAAAACCTAGCCTTAACTTTTTCCAAGTCTGTATTTTAGTAAATCCCCTCTCTTTCTTGCCGACTTGCAACATTAATGAGTTTCAAGACTTCCAAATTGTGGTATGATCTGAAGCCATATTTTTTGTAGTGTTTAGAAACTTTTGCTCAAGGCACCCAAGGTGAACTATGAACATCTCTGGCAAAGTAAACATAGTAATATAAGAAAATAAATATTTTATGACCTTGGCCACCCAAATTTGTGGATTATCAAGGTGGACAGCATTCCCTCCTTCATTTTAAACAAATGCTCATACTAAGATTTTCCTCTTGCCTCTTTTTTTATTCCTAATTCAATCCACTGCTTATCCACTAATTCTATTTTTTATAAGTCTCAATCATAGACCAAATTGACTTCTAGTATTTCTTGTAATAGTGACTGATTTTCTTGCTAAAGGATCTCTAGTTAACATCCATCAAGCTGTATTATTTATTTACCAACAACATGAAAAAAGAAAAAAAGTAACAAAAAATTATAATGACATTCGCCAAAATATGCTTTTAAATTTTTTTTAGTATGCAAGTTGAGTAAGATTCTTTAGGGTATGTTTGAGGAAGTTTGTGCGTCTCAGGATAAGCAGTTTATCCTGAAACGCAGCCCGCGGTTCGACTACGGGGGTTGATCCGCAGTCTGCGTTTAGTGTAAAAAAACTCAAACGTGACTGATAACGTTTTCAAAAACGCGCAAACCAAACGATTAGATGATGATTTCAAAAAACGTCGCCGCACTTATAAGCTGCCCTAAATGGGCCTTTAGGTTTTTTAAAAAAAAAGGTATCCCCTGCTCTTCTTATATTTTTCCTTCTTTAGGAAGTTTAAAATATTTCCTCATGAAGGAAGTTGTAATAATTTATGTACAACTTATGGTGAAAGGTTTTGGGTTAAGTGGAATTTACGAACATTATGGTTTCTTCTCCTCTTGATTCACCGTTATAAAGCTTATTCAAAGTCAAATATTCTAGCAATGTAAAATTTGATACTATTAATTAGTCAATTAATTAAATAAATAAATTAAGGATTCAGAACTTGATTTAAGTTAAACTTATAAAAATTTATGGATTTTCATCATTTAAATTTCAAATTTTGGTAGATACCACTCACATTAAATATGTAGAGTCTTTAATATTGACCATGAGACAGTATACATTCATCATAAATATATGGTGGCATATTCCCATAATGAATGTGCTGAGCGTGCGGAAATGCAAGTGCATAGCTCAAGACATGGCATACAAAGATAGTGTCATGGGCAACATGACTTGTGCAACCAAAGGGATTCAGAGGCCATTAGGCGTGATCCATGTCCAGTGGTAGCCATGTGCCCAACTGGAGACATATCTTATATTTGGAGGATTTGGAGGCCTTTGAAGTGTGATCCATACCAAATGACACGACGTGACAAACCTATGGTACAAGCAGGAGATGCCATAGGAAAAGAGGTGATGTAATTCTTGTTAGGGAGAATTACGAACTATGTAGGCTTGATGTGCAAGCCATCCTCGAAGAAGACAGGCAAGTGTCTGAACATGAGCGTGTAAGAATAATGACTCTAGAAATGCTTAAGACAACCAGAAGTGGTGTCCTAAGAGATGAAGCGATGTACTTCTCTTTAAAAAGAATTACACACCAGGTAGGCTTGATGTGCAAACCGTCCCCGACGTGGACACTTGGGTGTTAGGAGTGAGTGTGTGAGAATAGTGATTCAGAAAGATCTCAAACATGAAAGTCATGATCACACCGGATGATATGTAGGTAGGCATGCAGAAGTGTGAGTGTAACTGCAAACACTAGAAACATTATGCACAGTGACATAAGCATACCTTGAATCAAAGGTGTATAGTAATGTGTCCTTGGGAGGCACGCACAAATACTCATCACAAGCATATGAGGGCATGTTCTTGTGAGTGCACTACAAGCTATAAGTGTGTATATGCTATTACAGGCAATGTGAGAAAGCTAGCATGCAATAATGCAACATTTAATCAAAATGATCGGCTCAGGCGAGGTAGATCATTTGAGTCGATGAAAGTGGCAATCTGAATGACATGGCTGGCCAATTAATGAAGGGATGGTCAGTTGATGCAATCAAACTGGTGGTGATTGATCCATCAAGTCAATAAAAAAATGTCGATCAGGGTAATCGTGTCGGTGGCAGTCGATCGGTCGAGTCGCAGAAAGTGTAAATCGGGCTGACATGGGTGGTCGATCGATGAAGTATGGTTCATCAGTATGATTGAATCGATGGCGGTCGATCTATCAAGCTGTCAAAAAAAATGTTGATCAGGGCGATCAGGCCAGTGGTGACCGATCGACTAAGTTAACAGAAAGCGTCAATCAGACGAACATGGGTGGCCGATACACGATAGATGGTCAATTGACACGATTAAATTGATGATGCTCAATTGAATAAATCGATATGAAAAAGTTGATCGGAAATATCGGGCCGATGACAACCAATTTATCGAGTCGATGGAGAGTATAGATCAATCCGACGTGGGTGTCCAATCGACAAAGGGTGATTGAGTGACGTGATCTAACCATTGGCGGTCAATCGATTAAATTAACAAGAAAATCAATCGGGACGATTGGCTCGATGACAGTTGATCGACCTAGTCGATTTGGCCGATGTGGGTGGATGATCAAAGAAGGATAGTTGATTGACATGATCGAACTAGTGGCAGTCGATCGATCAAATCGATGGAAAAGAGTCAATCGGGATGATCGGGCCGATGGTAGCCGATCAATTGAGTCAACAGAGAGTGTCAATTGGGTCGACGTGGGTGGCCAATCGATGAGCGGTGGTTCTTTAAAAAAAAAGTTATCCCCTGATCTTCTTATATTTTCCCTTCTTTAAGAAGTTTAAAATATTTCCTTATGAAGGAAGTTGTAATAATTTATGTACAACTTATGGTGGAAGGTTTTGGGTTAAGTGGAATTTACGAGCATTATGGTTTCTTCTCCTCTTGATTCACCATTATAAAGCTTATTCAAAGTCAAATATTCTAGCAATAAAAAATTTAATATTAATAATTAGTCAATTAATTAAAAAAACAAATTAATGATTCAGAACTTGTTTTAAGTTAAACTTATAAAATTTATGTATTTTTATCATTTAAATTTTAAATTTTTGGTAGATACCACTCACATTAAATATGTAGAGTCTTTAATATTGACCATGAGAAAGTATTCATTCATCATAAGTGTATGGTGCCATATTCTCATGATGAATGTGTTGACCATGCAGAAATGCAAGTGCATAGCTCAAAACATATGACATACCAATATAGTGTCATGGGCAACATGACTTGGCACCAAATGGATTTAGGGGCCTTTAGGCGTGATCCATGTCAGGTGCTAGCCATGTGCCAACTAGACACATCATATATTTGGAGGATTCAGAGGCCTTTGAAGCAAAATCCATACCAAATAACACGATGTGACAAACCTATGGTGCAAGCAAGAGATGCCATAGGAAAGGAGGTGATGTTGTTAGGGAGAATTATGAATTGAGTAGGCTTGATGTGCAAGCCATCCTCAAAGAGGAAATACAAGTGTTTGAAAATGAGTGTGTAAGAATAATGACGCAATAAATGCTTAAGACAGCCTGCAGGGTGCCCTAAGAGATGAAGTGATGTACTTCTCTCTAAAGAGAATTACATACCAGCTATGCTTGATGTAAAAACTGTCCTCGACGAGGACACGTGGGTGTTCGGAGTGTGTGTGTGAGAAGAGTGACTCAGAAAGAACTCAAGCATGAAAGTCATGAACATACGGGATGATATGCATGCAAGCATGCAATGGTGTGAGTGTAACTACAAACACTAATAACGACGCACAGTGACATAAGCATGCCTTGAAACATAGGTGTATAGTAATGTGCCCGTGGGAGGCACGACATAAATACTCATCACGAGCATATGAGGGCATATTCTTGCGAGTGCACTACAAGCTATAAGTGTGTATATGTTATTACGGGCAATGTGAGGAAACAAGCATGCAATAATACGACATTTAATCAAAATGATTGGCTCGGGTGAGGTCAATCAATTGGGTCAAAGAAAGGTGGCAATCCGAACGACATGGTTGGCCAATTAATGAAGGGACGACCAGTTGATGCGATCAAACTAGTGGTCGTTGATCCATCAAGTCAACAAAAAAATGTCGATCAGGGCAATCGTGTCGGTGGTGGTTGATCGGCCGAGTCGAAAGGATGTGTCAATCGAGCCGACTTGGGTGGTTGATCGATGAAGGGTGGTTCATCGATGTGATTGAACCGGTGGTAGTCGATCATTCAAGCTGACAAAAAATGTCGATCAGGGCAATCGGGCCAATGGCGGCCGATCGACCGAGTTAACAAAAAGCATCAATCAATCCAACATGGGTGGTCGATCGACGATGAATGGTCAATTGACATGATTAAACTAATGGTGTTCAATTCAATAAATTGATGTGAAAGAGTTGATCGGAACTATCGGGTCGATGTCAACAAATTGACCGAGTCTATGGAAAGTATATATCAATCTGACGTAGGTGGCCAATCAATAAATGATGATAGATTGACGTGAACGAACTGTTGGTGATCAATTGATTAAATTAACAGGAAAATCGATCGGGACGATTGGCCTGGTGGTAGCCGATTGACCTAGTCAATTGGGCCTACATGGGTGGCTAAACAAAGAAGGATAGTTGATTGACATGATCGAGCTAGTGGCGGTTGATCGATCAAATTGATAAGAAAGATTCAATCAGACGATCGAGCTGATGTTGGCCGATTGATTGAGTCAATGGAGAGTGTCAATCAGGTTGACGTGGGTGGCCAATCGATGAATGGTGGTTATTGACACAATCGAACCTGCGGTGTCCAATCAATCAAATCAACGAGAAAAGGTCAATTGGGAAGATCAAGACAGTGGCAGCCGATCGACCAAGTCGATGAAAAGTGTCGATGGATATGATTAGCCCAGTTGCAACTGATTGATTAAGTCGATGAACGGTAATTGATCGCGCTGACATAAGCGGCTGGTCGCCCCACATGCAAAAATGGATATTTTAATGCATTTTTAAAACTCATGCAATGCACTATATGAATGCAAGAACATGTAAGCAAATGAGGGCCACATATTATCGACGACAAAACATACTCAACCTAGCGATCTTGCAAAAGAACCTCGGGTAAAATGATGAAGTCGTAGGTACCATCTATTACTCGTCATCACGGAGGGACTACCTCTAGTCGTTCAGTAAATTGCAGGAACCTTTTTGTAGAAGAAAATTTTCACAAAAGTGAAGGATTTCTTGTATAAACATAGTCTTAGTAATCTAGAGAACGAGAAATCAAAGAAATTACTCATTCTCTAGCTCAAAATGGCATCATCTCATTCATCAAGCGACGAAGCTACCAAATGACCACTGGGTTGCTAGTCTCTCAAAAATTGGGTTAAGGTGCTAAGGGTATGGAGAAAACACTTAGAGGTTCGTAGGGGGAATTGAAAAGGGCTCCTAACCTATGGGGCTTTTATCTATTACAAAAACCCTAAGATAAATCCTCTATCAACCAGACCTAGCAGGCTCTAGAAAAGAAAATACATGGGTTTCAAGGATTTCTCACTGATACAGTGGTTGATGATGCATTCTCTGGGCTTGTTCATGCTCCTTCACAGTGAGGATGACAAAGCCATTGACATTCTCCTTTTTCAGTAAGGAAGAAGCTCTCCTTACCAAAGAGTTTTCTCTCAAATGCCAAAAAGTATCATGAGGAGAAGAAGAAGAGGAGAAGCCAATAAGGATCGATGTTGAAAAGTGGAGGAAGAAGACCAGTTTTTCTCCCTGACTCTTATTTCTGAAGGAGATGAGAAAATTTCTTCTACTCTCTGCTCTCAAGCTCTCTGTTTGCTTGCTCAAAAACTAGCTAGAGATCTCTTCTTCGACTCCTCTGCCTAAGGGGATGTTTGCTTCACTCAAGAATAAACTCGATAGCTCAATACATGAAGAAAGGGTTATCTCCCTCCCCATTTCCATTATTTGGTTAAGAACTAGGCAAAGGATGGTGTCATGGAATTTTGATCATTATTTTTGGCGGAGAAAATCTTCCGTTGGTTCAAAATATAGACTTTGAATGTCAGACACTCGAGCACCAAAACGGGCACAAAAGTGATCACACCTAGGTTTATAATATTTTCCTATTATGCATAAGTGTAGCTACAATTTCATAGAACTGGAGTGCTCTCAGTTTGGCGATGATCTGCAAAAAGAAAATTGGGCGCTCAAGCGTCCATAGTCCAAAATAGCGATCCAGAGTATAGCTATGGAGGAAGTGGGCAAGAAAGCAAACAATATGGTCCCTTGAGCACTCAAAGTGCAGCATGCACTTCTTTGGGAGATGCCAAATAGTTGTTTGGGTGCTTAGGCACCCATTTTGGGTGGTGGGCGCCCATTTTGGGCGTTGGGCACCTAAGCCTCCTAAGAGGGGTTGCCTTTTTTACATTTTTTTTCTTTCGCATGCGCAAAACTTCATGTGATTGGCTTTTTATGGATCCTCAAACTACCAGACACGATCCAAGAGTAAAAATAGGTTCTGCAATATTGGTTTGAGCACCAAGGATTGGTCACATTGAGCTGAAATTGTTGCCCAGGGCCAAATACGACCCGGGTAGCCCAAAACCCTAAATTTTTTCCCTTACACCATTTAAACGATTCTGACTGATTCGAAAGCTGCTGGAAGCTACATTTTCTAAAATTTAATCCCATAGCTCAAAATTGAACTTTCTAAGAGTTTCAAATTGGGAATTATAGTTATGACGGGCGTTCTAGACCCCCACGTGGGTGGATCGATCTGAACACAAATTTTCCCAAAAAATGCAAGCATTTTTTGACTCGCCTTGACTACCGAAGGATCCAAATAGAAGTATTAAGTTCTTCAAATATTGGAATGGATATCAACTATTTCCCATATTAGAATTGACATCACTCAAAGATGGACTTTCCCTGGTAGGACCGAACTGACACCAACCTTAGGTCCATGCTCAAAACACCTACCAAGAGATCCAGATGGATGTCTTGAGCTACAAGATATCATGAATGGTTTGTGAATAGTCTTGAGTCATTCAATTAGATATCATACATGTGTGGCATCAAAAATTGAGGACAACAACCTGAAATATGACGGAGAAGGGATGATTGTCGTAGGCCTACGCTTGAGACTCCAGCTCGCAGACTCGACCATTTCTCCTGCCTTCGACAACCTCCCTCCATAGCTTTTACTTGGACGAGTCATGATCTCGGATCGTAATACCGTCCAGTTGTTGGGATCAGTTTTTCTTCAGCTTTTGAGAGGTCTCTTATAAGAGATTGATTAAGAACACTTAGAGGATAAATAAACTATAAAGTAGTTGCACTTATTAATTATCTAGGTCACTTGAGATTTGTTGTCAATCCAAACCTATTCCAACTCCGTCTTTGTGTACGCTCATGTAACTCGACAGTGGAGGGATCTCATCCCAAGTCCACAGTCTATTAACGTAATGAAATAATTACAATATAGTTGATATACAATAAGATTCAATGTATATATAAAATTTAACCCGCCTCCTTTTGTACTTTGTGTATGGGAGCGCCCCATCAGTGTGCTTGATGGTTCCCATGCCTTCTTAGTATGAGGGGACTATTTTGCTTGGTTTACTCTCTCTTTCTTCAATACTCTAGAGAATTCCAGACTCTGAGCAGTGACCCAAACACCTCTTCGCTCGCTCAAATAAACTATTGTACGCCTTTCACTAACTATGTGAGGTGTTAATTGAGTGTTAAGGATGATTAAGAGGCTTAAAGTTTAAAGTAAAAGGTTTGGGTTTTTGAAGAATAATAAGCCTTTTATTAACAAAATTAGACTAGACTTCGGTTATATTTGTCACATAAGCCTTATATTAGATACTAAAAGCAGTTATATTTGCAAGTTAAAAGCTTAAAAAGGTATACTAGAGCTAATTAGGGATTTATGGGTCCAATAAGGGCTTTAGTTTTCATTTAATGCAAAACCAATTTTGAGGTTAAATAAATGGATGATTAGCCATCTTTAAATAGGGTAATATCATATAGCACTTATTAATAAAAAAAATTAGGTTATGGTTTGTTTGATTGAAGTTAATTAAGCTTAATTAATGGTTGCATTAAGTTATGCTCAAATAACATATAATTAGACTAAACAAATGCCTAAACGTAGGGTTTGATTATGCTTGCATATGACAAATCCAATTTAGATTTTAATTTAGTCAAATATGTTAAGTTTGATTATACATGCATATGACAAATGCCTAAACTTAGGGTTTATAATTTATCTTATTCTCATTTTTTTTTATATAAAGAGAATTTTACATACATATAACATAATTACTTCTTGCATTTCCACCGCTCAAATCTCTCATATCACATAAAAATTACCATCATTTTAACTTTCAGAAAATGAATTACAACTTTTCATACATAGATAGAGTGTTATATGTATAAAAATTGAAGTTTTGATCTTCGATATGTAAATACATAGAAATTGAGTGGTATATATGCAAATTTTCTTTTTTTATAATATTTAATTTACTTGGTCTACCTTATGTTTAAAGAATATTAAAAGTAATTTGAGTGTTTTATAAGTATTATTTGTTTTAAACATGCCAAATAATTTGTTATTAAATTAAATAAATTTAGATTAAAAAAATTAATTTTAAAATGATTTCAAACTGCCAATTTTATCTCTTAAAATTTTATAAAGTAACAAGCCCGCAATAATGCTAACAAAATATGTTATCTTGCTAGCTGGTAGGCCAAAACTGAATAGTACTCATAAGGCTGGGCATTGTCTTGTCAAGCTTCTTTGAGCGGCTTCAACCAGCTAAAGGCTGAGCCCAAATTCGTGCGGTTGAGATCTACATAGTCAAATTTACATTAATTTTGTTTTTTCTTTTCTTACAGCTAAACTTTTATATTGTAAAAGTGAATTAAATATCATCATTTTTATTTTAAATATTACATCAGAACTCTTAACTTCGAGTTACATTCAGAGTCCATTGATATGCGGACACGTAATTTCAAGGAAATACACACGATTTCATGTGATCCGACCTGGTAACACAGGAGAATATTCTTCTTGTGTTATTCTGCATTATTCATGTGTTATTGTGGTGATATTGATGTGTTATTTTGTCATTATAACATCAGGAATATTATCATAACACAATAACACATGAATATCATCATAACAACACATGAATAATACGGAATAACACGGGAGAAATATTCCCTCGCGCTAAAATATTTTTTTTTTAATTTTTCTATCACCTCCATGTATCTGCATATCAGTGGACTGTGAACGTAATATTTTTCTTATATTACACACATATAACTCAGTGGACTGTGAACGTAATATTTTTCTTATATTACACACATATAACTCAAAGTTTTATATTAACAAAAAGTGACACTTTTTTTACTTTTGAAAATTAAAATATATATTTCCATACATATGTTTAATAAATCAAAATAGATTTGAAGTGCCAAAGTAAATGCATGCAAATATGGAAGATTAGTGGTGAGATAATGTAAAACAGGGGGCATTATGGGGAGGTACAGGCTACAGGGAATGGCGCTGGTAAAAGGGGGGCAGGAGTGCGCAAAAACAAAAAGAGTAATACGAATGAATGAAGGGGGTGGCTAGCAGAGCTGTCCCACATCAACAGTTGTCAAAGATTCCCCTGCTCCTTCCTCTGTCCCCACCTGCCTCCTTTGTCTCCCCTCTCACTCCAACGATCTTTTCTTCTGAAGCTGATCTGATCCATTTTCTGAATATTTTTTTTCCAATATCATATTTTTTAAATATTTTTATGTTTATTTGAGAAAAATAAAAAATGCTAATAATATGTTAGCAATTAGGGCTGTCAAAACGGCTCCTTGTTTGTGAACAGCTCGTGTTCGGTTCGTTAAGAAGCTCGTGTTCGGCTCATTAATTTTATTCGATAAANTAAAAGATTCAATATTTAATATGCCGTCATATGTCTATAACATCATCATCCACTTTTTTAATTGCCCATCATATTAGCTTCGATTTAAAATTTATATGAATTTAAAATTAATTCCACTTATATTAATCTAAATTTTTAATACATTCCCTTAGTTGACCATGTTCATTTTCACCCAAATAACTAAAAATTGATATTTATAATACATAGATCCACATATATAAAATCACATACACACACACGCACACATATTATAAATATATATACAATTAAAATATCATTACTTAATTTAGAATTGTAAGTTCTTTAGTTTTAAGTCAAAACTCTTGACCATTTAAATTATGGACAGTTGTTTAAATTTCAAATGTTTATAAATATTAATTTTGACTTGAAATATGATTATTATTTAAAAGTAAAATAGATCTATGCATAATTTATGATATATTTGTAATATTAAAATGTCATAAGTTAAAAAATTATAAATATATAAAATTTCTATGATTTGCAAACGAATCCTCCCAAGTCTAGGGCTGTCAAAACGGCTCGTTGTTCGAGAACAGCTCGTGTTCGACTCGTTAAAAAGCTCGTGTTCGACTAGTTAATTTTGTTCGATAAGTTAACGAGCCGAACACAAACTAAGATGTGTTCGTTCGTGTTCGGCTCGTTTTGACTCGAAATACTACAAGATTACAAAGATTTATAATCAATTAAAGTATTAATTGGAAATAGAATAAAAATTATTAAATTAGATTCAAATGATGTTTTAATATAAACAATAATTTTTAAATCTTGCTCAAACCAATAAAAATTATTAAATTAGATTCAAATGGTGTTTTAATATAAATAATAATTTTTAAATCTTGCTCAAACCCTTATTATTATTAAATTAGATTCAAATGATGTTTTAATATAAATAATAATTTTTAAATATTGCTCAAACTCTTATCGTCTTATGCCTATATGATTAGGGTAGTTAAAAGGACTCTTTGTTCGTGAACAGCATGTGTTCGACTTGTTAAACAAACGAGACGAATACGAACATATTTTTTAAGCTCGAAATATAAACCACCCTTGCTCCCAACTTTATTGGTCCAAACAAAATNAGAAAATAGAATAAAAATTATTAAATTAGATTCAAATGATGTTTTAATATAAATAATAATTTTTAAATATTACCCAAACTTTTATTGTCTTATGCCTATATGATTAGGATTGTTAAAAGGATTTTTTGTTTGTGAACAATATGTATTCGGCTTATTAAGCAAACGAGTCGAACACGAACATAATTTTTAAGCTCGAAATATAAACGAGCCGCGTTAACACCCTACTCCCAACTTTATTGGTCCAAACAAAACTCCCACCGCAAAATAATTCCTCAGCCGCAATACGGATCAATCACGCAAACTTCAATCAGGGCGGAAGTTGGACACGTCACCGAAAAGCCGCATGGACTCAAAAGACACCATTAAATATGACCCAATTAAAGAGACCGTAAACTTGTTCTCCTAAGGGCTATGGTCTCAATCAAGAGTCAGCTTTTGGACNGTCACCGAAAAGCCGCATGGACTCAAAAGACACCATTAAATATGACCCAATTAAAGAGACCGTAAACTTGTTATCCTAAGCGCTATGGTCTCAATCAAGAGTCCGCTTTTGGAGTTACTATAAAGAGGTCCAACATGGTGGCGATAAACACGCTGGTAAAGTTAGCTGAGCCTGGGACACGTAGTATCCTGTCTGCCTTTCCCTTTGGATGTCAGCATTAATTGGCGAGCTCTCAGCCTGCCACGTCGCACTTTTTAAGCAAAGAAATCATTTTTATTTTACTTTCAGCGATGCTTTTATGACTGATTATTTTATTTTGAGACATTTCATATATTTAAGGCTCTGTTTGGGAGCACTTTTTAAGTGTGGCGCGGGCATTTTTAAAACAGTTTTAACAATCAGGGGCAANATGAGGAAGTCTAATTCAAAATGGATTAGTCAGTTAAATAGATATTATTGATATTAACCGCACAGAAATTCGTTCTGCCGAACTTAAATTTTGACATAGTTTTTAAATAAAATATTTATGGCATTTAACTCAAAATGATATTGTTGGCAAATGAATAGTTGAAATGTAACAAGTTTCTTAACATCAAAATTCCTTTGATTAAAGTTGAAATGATCGTAAATAAAATTATTAATGTATCATTATAAACTTTGTGATGGCATTTGAGAGACTAAGGGTTTGTTTGGGGCAGCTGCAGCTTATCCAGCTTCTGCTGATAAGCAGCTTATCCTGATAATCTGCTGATGAGCAGCTGATCCGGATAAGTTGTCTGGTTGTTTGGTTGGCGCTTATGGAAAACAGCTGGTTGTGAAAAATTGACCCTTTTGCCCCTGTTCTGAATAAACAGTTTAGCTGTTTGGTTAGTGCGTTTTGTAAACAACTTATTTGGAATTTTTTTTCATTATATAATCTGTGCAGCATAATCTATTTTTTTCTAAACAAAATTAAAGATAACTTTTCAGACAAGAAAATACCAAAAAGTTGATTTATATTCGTATAACTAAAACATATCCGATCACATCAAACGAATATGTTACACATACAAAAGTCAAACGCATATGTACATACTAAACAAGTGGAACAAAATAAATTTTCACATTTCTATAAAATGACTACATCAAGACAGCTATTATGAGCATAATGTCACGGACTAACTTTCGTCAAGTCACCCGTGCGGTTTTAGCGCTGNCTGCTTCCTGGGGCAGCGCAGCTGCAGCTGAAAAGCTGACAATCTGCAGCTGCGCCAAACAGACCCTAAATGAGGAAGTCTAATTCAAAATGGATTAGTCAGTTAAATAGATATTATTGATATTAACTGCACAGAAATTCGTTCTGCCGAACTTAAATTTTGACATAATTTCTAAATAAAATATTTATGGCATTTAACTCAAAATGATATTGTTGGCAAATGAATAGTTGAAATGTAACAAGTTTTTTAACATCAAAATTCCTTTGATTAAAGTTGAAATGATCGTAAATAAAATTATTAATGTATAATTATAAACTTTGTGATTGCATTTGAGAGACTAAGGCTCCGTTTGGGGCAGCGTTTTTTTTAGCGTCGTGGCCCCAAATAGTGAAGTTCATTTCTTTTATTGGTAGCGGCTGCTTGCCGCTAAATAGGATGAACACGGGCCACGGGATCGACCCCGCGGTCCAGCGTTCTCGAACGATAATACCTCCTTTTACCCTGATTCTTAGCCCCGGTCCGCTCGAAAGCTGCCCTAACCTCATTCGGGAAACCACCGCTCCCTTCCTTGTCGTGAGAAGCCCCTACGCCGCTGCTCCCTTGCTTGTCGCGAAGCCTCCCCCAGCTCCTCCCNCCGCTCGAAAGCTGCCCTAACCTCATTCGGGAAACCACCGCTCCCTTCCTTGTCGTGAGAAGCCCCTACGCCACTACTCCCTTGCTTGTCGCGAAGCCTCCCCCAGCTCTTCCACCTGCTAGGCCGCTACTCATCTTCCACCATCGCTCGGGTGTGGAGTCCTGATCGAAGCCGTTGTTCCTAATCGGTATGTCTCCTCTCCTCCCAATTTTTTATTCATATTTTGTTTCTACTTCATGGTTTGTGTATCCGAAGGAGTCGTTCCTGTTGTTTTTCGTTGTTTCCGTATTCATTTCGGGACTCGTTGTACGGGCAAGATAATTCTTAAGGGATATTAATTTATAATAGATAAAAATTTTCAATTTTTCTAAACACTCATCTATGTNGTCGTTCCTGTTGTTTTTCGTTGTTTCCGTATTCATTTCGGGACTCGTTGTACGGGCAAGATAATTCTTAAGATATATTGATTTATAATAGATAAAGATTGATTTTCAATTTTTCTGAACACTCATCTATGATTAATCTTACATCTCAGTTCTTACATATTATTCAATTCATGTTATCACCATTTTTGCAATCTTTATGTTTATTAACCCTTAAATCTTATCAAATTCTTAAGTGTAATATATATCTATATGGATAAGAGGAAAAACAGGAATAGTTTAACACATTTAGCTTTTTGTGTTATTTTGTGTTGAAAGAGAGCTCTGATGAAATGATTGGGATAAAGTGAGCGACTAGAGGCTTAGCTGAAATNTCTATGTTTAATCTTACATCTCAGTTCTTACATATTATTCAATTCATGTTATCACCATTTTTGCAATCTTTAAGTTTATTAATCCTTAAATCTTATCAAATTCTTAAGTGTAATATATATCTAGATGGATAAGAGGAAGGACAGGAATGGTTTAACACACTTGGCTTTTTGTGTTATTTTGTGCTGAAAGAGAGCTATGATGAAATAATTGAGATAAAATGAGCGACTAGAGGCTTAGCTGAAAAATATACATTTGCTGAATGGCCTGTTAGATGTTCTGCTTACAATGACTTCTCTTACAATGGCCTGTTTGTAATGCTTGATTTGTTTAGAATATTAATAAAAATTTCTTTAATGTAATATTTGATTATTTATAAATCTTATTTAAGGAATTTGGGCCTCTGTCAAAATTGATGGATGACTCGTTGAAGCCTTGTCTTGCTGCTCATACAAGCATAAACAAGGCGATTGTGTGCTTTGCAACTGGAAATGTATTTTCTTAGTAATGCAGTTTTGACTGTTGAGATTTATTCTTGGAAGATGATCCTTTTATGGTTTAAATACATATCGTGCTTGAGAAAGCATCCTTCATGATTTGGGCAAACACAATTGCAGACATGGTACAAACTAATTAGAAAGTCCATATGAACTTAGAGTCATAAATTTATGCTTAAAACTCAAACGTGAATTTTATTGAATTTAGCATTTAATTTATCTTTTTCAACTTTTAAAAATACTATATGTGAGGAAGAATTTTATGGTTTTTGTTCCTTTTTTATCTCCAATATATCATCATTTGCATGTTCGGAAGCTTATATTTTCTAAATAATTCTATTGTAAATTGAATTGTGAAGTCTTTCTATTATATTGATGATGACTCATATTGGTTATTTTAGCTGATTTATGTATCACAATTTTCTACTTTCTAATTGATTTTACTGTTGTGCTTTATGGCTTTGTTTAGATATAGTAATAACATGGATAATAAATTTAAAGAGCTTGCTACACCCGCATTGTGGGAAAAAGAAATGAAAATAATATTTTGTGATCTTTGCATTAAAGAGACTGAACAGAGAAATAAGTTTACGACCTATTTCAATAAAGAAGGTGGCAAAATATTATCAGATATTTTAAGGAATATACAGGCAAGGAGTACGACAGGTTGCAAATGAAGAACAAGTGAGACCAACTGAAGAATGACTGAAAAATTTGGAAAGAATTGAAAAAGAAATCTACGGGTCTGGGTTGGGATCCAGTGAAGCGAACAGTTGATACACCTGATGAATGGTGGGCTGAAAGAATTGCGGTGAAAACCTTAGTATGTTAGTTTGTGAAAACCTAAAATTTGTATATAATTGTTTGTGAAAATTTGAAAGTTTTGGTGTATTCATTTGAGAAAACTTGAAAGTTTGCATGAGATCATTGGTGAAAACTTGAAAGTTTCAATACATTTGTTGGTGCAAATCCGAAAGGCACAGATTCTTATTCCACTGCTGTTTGCCTAGCCCAAGTGCTATTAGATGGCTTATTCTTTCCATTTCTCCTTTATATAAGTTTCAATTATATTAGCTTTTTCTTGCTTACGCTGGAGTACCTTTGTAACATGCCAAAAGCAAAGCGGCTTGATTGTAAATTCCATTGGAATGCAAAGGTTTATATGTTTCCATCATTAGAGGTGCTAAATATTAAGGGATTACAAGTATTGGAGGATTGGTTTGATGGAGCAGGTGCAGCACCAAATGACTGTTTCTTTCCTTGCTTAATTGAACTCTTACTCAATAGCTTGCCAAATCCGCAGGAGTTGCCATATTTTCCTCCTAAGCTCAAGAAAATGAAGATACAAAACATCGGGTAGATGGCTGCTTTGAACTGCAAGCAAGAAAAGCTGAAAATTTGTAATAATGATGTGCTGGGTTCTTTTACATGAAGGGATGAGCTAAAATTTGCAAGAAAAGCTGCAAGCAAGACTGCTTATTTCCTTATTCTCTATGAAGTTGTTATAGATGACCCATCGTTGTACTCAACGTTAAGTATCGCCTCCTTGGAAAAGCTGAAAATTTGTAATAACCATTTTACGTTTTTATAAAGATTTATTCACTCAATATTTTTTCCATTATGATTTCCATGTAATTTTCTTTGGATTGTGGCTTGATAAATAAATCCTTCATGGTAGTTTTGATATGATGTTGAAAATTTGAATGGTATGCATGTACATATGAATTAATGCTTACATGCTAGATATGTAAGTAGATTAGAATTGTGTGACATGTATATAATTGCTCTAAATAACTGTATTCATCTGAATATAAGCTCTGAGATAACGACTTTTTTTGGACTTGAGTTATTTGAATTGGTCTATAATTATGTTATTAATAGTTATTTTAATAATTTTAGACTTTTTTTTTGCACTCTTGATACTCACTGTGAAGTGAGATGTGTATCTGTAATTCTGTACTATTTTTATGTGAAATTTTGCCTTTAAACTATTAAATTTATGGCTATCACAGTTTAGTTTAGCATAACATTACAAAATAGAGGCAGAATAGTCATTTTCCAGTAACAGCTGCCCCACAATTATTTTCACATAGCTGCCTCAAACAGTTAGCCAACTTTCTTGCATCAGCTTCCCCATAACAGCTTCCTAGGATAGCGCAGCTGCAGCTGAGAAGCTGAAAAACTGCAGGTGCGCCAAACAAAGTCTAAATAATTTTTAAATTTAATATAAATACTATCAAAATGAGCTTCTCAATGAGAAAGCTTTAATTGCATTAAGATTACTAAATTTCAATATCATTAAATTTACTATTGCATACCCAAATACAATCATAAATCAAAGTAAGGCTTGTATACGTTTACTCTCTCTTAACGACCAGTCGAAGTGGTTAAGACAAGGCGACCTACCAAAATGGTCAAGTTGAGCTTATCTGCCGAAGTGGTTGAACTAGCTTGAGGCAAACTAGCTATAAAAAAAAAAACCATCATTACATTAAAGTGCATGTGTCCATTCATATTCATAGCCCCACTTGACACCAAATCACAATCATTTCATAAAGATACCGAGGACATGCATAGTAATTTTTATAATGTAAATTTATAAATTTTATAATCTCTTCTTTTGTGAATTAAACCAGAAATCCTTCATCAAGAAAAATGATTTCTTCCTCCCACAAAGATTTAGGGAAAAGAATAAGAACTTAAACTCTAGTAACACATTCATCATCCTCTTTCACACCTTCTTTCTCAAATAGGATATTTCTTGGGTCGTATGGACTCACGGACAAAATGAGACGCTATGCCCTAAAAGAATTCAACATTATAAAAAGGGCGGCGAGCATGGACTTCATAAGCAAACTATAGTAAAGGTCTCTTATGGTAATGAAGATTAAAGACGTACGATAGATTGTACGAGAGAGTTCATGCAGTAGCAAATCAACAAGTTAAGAGAACAATGTTAAAGGCCATAAAAGAAACAATAGAAGAAGCCTCTAGATTTCATTCTAGGGCACACTCTAAAACACATATAGAATCATCAGGCTCGGTGGTTCATAGATAAGACTTACCCAGAGCATGACCCAAAAGAGCTTTTGGACTGAGGCTGAAATAGGAAGAAGAAGAGAGGGATGAATCTTATATTCCGGAGAGAGAATTTTCTGAATTCTCAAACAAAAGAGCTAGAAAAAGAAGAAAAAAGAATAAGAAGGCAAAGATCATTGAAGAATGCATGCTTAAGAGAGATTTCAGAAGCAGAACCTAAGAGAAAGTTCAAGATTATGTCCTTAGAATTGTACAAAAGAGAAGTCAGATCTTAGTGAGCATGCTGCTTCTTTTGAATCAGTTGTATGTTTGTTAAGGGTAAATGATGCTTAAAATGTTTTTTTTTCTTTCATGAAGTTGAAGGAAGTAGCTTTGCATTGGTGTAACAACTTATTTGCAAGAGTCATCACTTCTTTTAGAGAGTTCAAGTGGATGTTCGTGGCACAAGTCACTAGCACATAAAAGCCATAAAAAATGTCTCAAAATAATCTCTTAAAAACACCTTTTGGGTATGTTACATCTCAAAAAATTCTTTTTATTTTCCTCTCAATAAATATTTTTAGTGATAAGTTTAAGCTTTTTGCTTTACCCAATTATTTTATTAGACCTTATCTCTTCGTGACCTTGCCTTCAACGCAATTTCTTATTTTATTTATTACCAATATAGCAAAAATCCAATGTATCACAGTGCTTAATTAATATGAACATTTTTTTGTGGATCATTATTGGTTTAATAATTATCAAAAGTGCACACACCTTTATTTTAAGTTACTTTTAAAAAATGGTGATGTGTTATAAGCCCTCACATGTTCATTTATTTCTTTTTTTTCTCTACTTTTGATTTTTTCTATGCATTAATTCATATCTTATGACTTACTAGAACCTTCTTACTTCAATGTATGCCAATCTTATTGTGCCATTTTTTAAGCTGCCCTGTGATCTTCTCACCACAACCTTCTTTAGATTTACTAAGCGTTCATCATGATACATACGTGAGTTATACTTTTCAATTCTATTATAAACATTTCATCATCATGAAAACTTGGAGGTTCCTTACACATATACACATGAGAGATGAGTAGTTCTACTATAAGCATTAGATCATTATCAAAGAATACACCCATTGACCTTAAACATTCAATTAGCCATTAAAAGTTGTTGATAGTTGCACTGATGACTCTTTTTATAGTCAACAAATATTTTCATCAAATCTTTTTAAAAATGAGAAGGAAAGAGTATTTACATTATTACTGTTTTGCATTTTCTACATATCAGATGTTGCATATTCTCTTTATAAAACTATCTTGAATATATTTCATTGTTGTAGTTTTCTCTCTACTTCTATTTTTCTTTCAAAATGCTCACAAAGAATCCTTCTCAAAAATCAACAATACTCCAATTGTACTCTCTCGCCTATATTTAATATTCTCTATTAAACTCTTCAGAAGTGGACCAAAATTTTTAGTCAAAGCCATAATAAATTTATATTTTCTATTTTATCTCTATCTTCTTATATAGTAATTTCATTACAATAATTTTATTATTTCTCTTCATTCAAAATATTAAAAGAATATGTTTCTCGAGATANGTCTGTATGTTCGTTGTTGTTGTATCGTTGTATTTACTTTTTATTTTGTTGTACTATACATTCTCTCTTGCTGCTGATATTATAGATGTATTGGATTAGTATTTATTATTGCTCTGGACTTTATGTGAACTTGTTAGTGCAACTTTCATGTTAAATTTGTTGAATTGAGATTTACTTACTACTATATATTTGTCTTTTCTGTTTATACATGTATATTTTTTATGACAAGCTCATGTGGTAGAAAGTAATTTAGTTCTGTTTTCTCCTTGCTTATATTTATGTTATGAATGTTATAAATGCTTAAAAAATAAGTTGGGGGAGGGGAGGGATAAAATTTTAAAAAAACTTAATTTTATTTGTTCTCATTAACCTACACTTAAAATTGTTATGCTTTTAGAAGGACTTGAGGTATGTGGTGTTAGATTTAGATTACTTCAATTTCGTGTTGTGCATCTAAATATGAAAATTTAGATACCTAAGAAATTTGTAGTGTGTATGTGAACATGAAAATTTATGTGTGAGATTTCCAACATGTGGTGGGAAATTTAAATCAGTGACTTAAACCTTTTGAAACCACAACTTTCCCCACTTAATCAACCAAACATTTACATCTTCTAATCCTCAACATTTCATAAATTTACACTTTTTAATGTTTTTATGTTTTTTAATGACCTAATGAGAATCCTAACTAACCCCTTATGTTTCATTCACCTTAATAAACATTTCATTATAATTCTTACTCCTCTTTGATATGACCAATCATTCACTATTTAATTGTTTAAAGGTATAAATACAATATTTGTAAATACACCCCTACGGTGAATATCTTGTAAACTATCATGTAACATTCGAAATTACTATCTAATTACATGAGTCAATCACCCATAAACTAATTAACATCTTCTAAATGATTTTGTATTTTTTTATAATTATTTAATTCCATAGATATCAATTTATGGAGAAAATTTATTTGAGTATTAAAAAATATATTTTCTACCTTTAAAATTTATAATGATATTATATGGTGTTGATTTTCATTAAGATAATTTTTTTATTTAAATTNCTCGTTTGCTTAGCGAGCCGAGCATAAGTTGTTCACGAACAAAGAGTCATTTTGACAACCCTAATCACGTAGTCATAATATATTAGGGGTTGGGGCAAGATTTAAAAAATATTATTTATATTAAAAACATTATTTGATTCTAATTTAATAATTTTTATTATATTTTCTTAATTAGTACTTTTAATTGATTATAAATCTTTGTAGCCTTGTAGTTAATTAAAATTTTTAAAAATACTACTCATCAAAAAATATATATAGATATAATTGATGAGTACTATTTCAAGTCAAAACGAGCCGAACACGAACGAACTTATTCCATTTGTGTTCGGCTCGTTAACTTAACGAACGAGCCGAATACGAGTTTTTTAACCAGTCGAACACGAGCTGTTTGTGAACAACAAACCTTTTTGGCATACCTAACGATATGTATGAAATTGTCCCCACCTAATTTTAAAAAAAAAATAAAAAAAAAAAAGAAAAAGCTTTGCCAACGAATTGCTAGAAATTTCCCCACAGCTCGGCATGATTAGGCCTCCATCTGTCCCATATTCATGTAACCACGGCACGCAATCCCTCAGGAGCTGAGATCCAGCATTTATTTCCAACCCACCAACCAAACGTCGCGAAGATGTGGACAAAATTGCCAGACTTCACCTGCTTATTTCCTATTGGCTGCAACTTTTTTTTTCATGCCTTCATACCCGACAAAAAATTATTTTTTTTCTTAGAAGGGCAATGCTTCACTCAACACAAAAAGTTAAATTGAAATCATTTTTTTTTATAATTCAATTATATAATTTGTTGATAAAAAATACAATAGAATATTACTTGAATGAACGAAATTTTTTTTATCTATGAATGACTTGTCTATAGGACAAGGAGCATCTCTCTTTTCATACCATGTCGGCATATTTTGCTATAGGGTTATGCTTTTTGTCTTAAAAATGCTAGGGCTACCTACTTACGTGTGACGATGTATGTTTTTTTTATGACTTGGCAAGTCGTGTTATATTAAGGACGTGATTGACAAAAGCTATTTAGAGGAAGATCATATAATTGACTTTAGAGTCATTTTCAAACACCTTAGGGAGTGTGACTTAAAATTGAATACTTTGAAGTGCGTCTTTGGCATTTATTTGAGAAAATTCCTTGTCTTTAACATCCCTCATAGAGGCATCGAGATATACTTGACTATGGAACCCCCTAAAAGTTTAACACGTCTGTCTTCTCTTCAAGGGAAGCTAGCCTTAGGAGGCTTATATCCAACTTATCTGAAAGATTTATGGTTAAGAAGGATGTTCATTTCCACTGACATAGTGAGTGTCAGAAGGCATTTGGCGATATCAATGTCATCTGTTGAACCACTTCGTGTAGGTGGCCCCTATACATGGAAAGATCTTTGTTCTATACACTACTGCCTTGGATAGGTTGGTAGGAGTACTACTAACTTAAACCAATAATAGGGAAAGGAAAATGCCTTGTATTATCTTAGTTGGTGCCTTATCCCCATCAAACTGAATTATCTACTAATTGAAAAGCATTGTTTGGTATTGATATTTACAATCGAAATGGGGCATTATTGTTGTCTCATCTTATCAGTTTTATCTAAATGGCAAACATCTTAGAGTATCTGATGATTCGTCCCACTTTAGTGGAACGATTAGCCAATTGAGCCATGATAATTCTTCAATTTTATATTAAATACGTGTACTTATGAGTCATTAAGGATCAAGTCGTGGTAAATTTCCTAGCAACTCATTCTACACAGGCCGACTCGCCTCTTAGTGTTGTTTTTTTGGACGAGCACGTGGTGGAGTTAAATGCCCCAGAATGGGAGTTGTACTTTAATGGTGTGTCTTCCTTAAAAGAATAACCCTTAGGGATATATCCCACATGCTAAAGTAAAGATCTGCCTCATCTTTGTATCTTATTAGCGTGGTATCCTATACCACACTTATAGCTTGGTAGAGCCTTGAACTAATAATGAGGTAGATTATGAAGCACAAATAGTTAGATTAGAGATTTCCATTCAGAGGAACATGAAGAGCATCAAGAATTATGGAGATTCTTAGTTCATGATAAGCCAAGTAACAAGTGTCTAAATGGTATTAAAACTTAGGCTTTCGAGCTATCAAAATCGGGTTGTATCTTTAATGACTCACATTTTTTATGTGGCCTTTACTAGGATTTAATGGTTGATAAATGGTAAGGTGAATGATTTGGCTCATTTGGCTGATTAATTGTTTTGCCCCAATGGAGATCCCATGACAGTTCCAATCCAAGATCGAAAGGTCTCCTCATCATCATTCTTAGACCCCCTCAATGTTGCCTTCAAGCCCTTAGAATTGGCTTCTCATTGCTTCTACCAGCCAATTACATGATTCGAGGCAGAATCTCATCAACTATTAAATCAGAGGTAGGCCCCCAGAAGATTGCCTTTGGTAGCTCTGATCCAAAGAAGAGCCTTTTCATTCACAATAAAAAATGATTTATATTGAAAACTAATAAACCAAAAAGTTCATGAGTAAGGTATATGAGGGTATTTATGGATTGCATCAATTTAACCAAAAAATGATGCTTAACATAAAAATTTTTGGGTATTATTTTCCTTTAATGACAAGATTTTCTTGAGTGCTCTAAAAAGTGTCATAAATGCTAGATTTTCAATCTGATGTATGTTACACCAACCTCTGAATGTCTTGCATCCGACAATGGTATCTTGGTTGTTTAAAGCTTAAGATATTGATATTATACTGTTTTTTATTATCTTCACTCTTCAGAAGACAAATGTTTATATTGAAGGTACTAACTACTTTTCTAAGTGAGCAGAAGTTATACCCTTGAGAGATATGAAAGCTGAGGATATCCTTCATTTCCTCAAGCATCATATAGTGTATCATTTTAAGGTATATCATTAAATTATTTTTGACAATGGAATGGCAATTAAAAACACCAAACTTAACCATTTTGTCTATCATCATGACATTGATTGGGTGATTTTCCACCATTTATTACCCAAGGGCAAATGATTTAGCTAAAGCCTTTAATAAAACCCTTGTAAACTTGATCAAGAAATTACTCCCTTCTAATAAGACATGATCAACTCCCAAAGGCATTGTGGTTGTATCATACAAATTATTCTACCCTCATGGATGTTACACCATGTCCATTGACTTTTAGGTTCGAAGTAGTCCTTCCTTTGAAAGTTGAGCCGCCTTCATTATGTCTAACTATACACAACAAACTCTCTATAGAAAAAAATGCTTGCCTTCATCTAGAAGGGCTTGATATTTTGGTTGAGCTTAGATTGCAAGTTAAGCAGACTTTGGTGTAATATCAAGATTATAAGGCTTAAGCACTTGACAAGTTAGAGAGACTCAAGGTTTTTGTTGTTTGAGAGCTCATACTTCCTCTGAGGCACCTTATCATTTCTACCTAGCACAGCCATGTCAAATTCAGGCCAACATGGGAATGACCATTTATGATCAAGAAAGTTTATGAAGGTGGTGCCCCATCTTGACCGATGCAAATGACAACCATATATTGGAGTTATTTGAAGGAATGTTACGAATGAGTTTCACACTTGTATATTGTATTTTTTTTATGTTACTTGTACTTTATAGAGCCATGGTGACATTTTATGTACTTTTGAATTGATTTCGAGAAATAAAAAGAGATATTTTCTAAGTTCTTTTTTATTTTCTTATGTTTTTTGTGTTTACATGTGTTAATATGATGTATACTCACCACCCTTTTAGAGACTGTCCTGTCTTCAAGAAAATTACATGGCTAAGATATGATTATCAAACATAAAAGTAGATAAGATGAACATGTGTTATTGCAAATACTTCCTCTGTCATGTGGATCCATTCTTGCAAATTTCTAGAAGGATCGTACTCCCTTTTATTTCTAGTCTGGCCTATTCGACCTGGTCTGGGTTACTAAAACTCAAATTTTCTTCTGGTTTAGTCATGATAGGTGAGGTTCGGATCACCAAAACCCAAAAATATTTGAGAAAATGTCAAATTGATAGAATTTGTTTCTTTATTCGGTTTGAACCTTGACTCCTCCCTATGTGCAGGTCATGCACATACCTTGGGAGATGTAGGAGGAATTTTCACTGCCCCCAACCTTTTCGGGTTTAGAATATTTTGGCTCAGTCTAGATTACAAAAACTTAAAAGATCCCTTCTTTTTTATTGGAAGGAGAAGGAGGCTATTTATTTCCCCAACACGAGTTGCACCTTAGTTTAGGGGAATACATAAGGAGATAAGATGATCGTTCATTATGGAAAATGTTTTTTTCTATCTCATAGATCCAATCTTCTAAATCTATAGAAAGAAGACTCATTCTCTTCATTCATTCTTGTTTTCGTCATTTCCAATCAGGACTAGGTCACCAAACTCAATTATTATTACTAATTCAATATTGGTTGGGATTTGATCACCAAAACTAAATAATCTAATTTTATACTCACAGGCTCATTTCTTCCAACGAAGTCTTCTTGAATTAGTGAAGGAATTACATTATTCTTTTTATACATTTATGATTTTTACCATTTTTATTTCTTTCTAGTGAGACCCTTAAGAAGCTAATTTTGTCTTACTAAGATGAGATGGGTGCTTGGCTGATTTCTCTGCCTAATTTTTTATGATTAGAATACTGAATTTCAAGACTATCCTCAAACAGAGTCACTAATCAATTGTTGATCTCACTTTTGGTTGAGGTCTAGTATTTCCTCTTTAGTAGTCAGGGTCTAGCCATAAGACTTTCCTGTTGACTACTCTTAGAGGACTATAAAACAAACCCTCATCATTAGAAATTCTAAACTCTTCTTTCCTCAACTTCAAGTTTTACATATTGATCATAACCTTTAGCACTTAGTAGGCGTGGTCAATATGATGTAGCTCAAGGGGAGTCCTCATAGGACTACTTGACCTTAAGGCTAACCCTCTGATTGTGTGGTCTTGGTTGGTCTCACGCTGACACTTGCACATCACACTTTCACTCACAACCTTAAACCCAAACATGCTTTACTTTGATCGTTTAGCCCTTTGGGAGACTCATGTAAATGGTCCCCTAGACCCACTAGCCCTAGACTAAAATTTAGCTAAGACCAGTACATGGAGGACCCAAAGTTGGGAATTCTATTGGTCCATGGCTTAAGTAGGGTGATTGACACCATAATTTTATCAAAATACCCAACTCAGCCTTTTGCCTCGAAATCTACCCAAATTACCAAATTACCCTTGAAGCCCCAAAATTCTCAAAATTACCCAAAATACCTAATTTTATCCAAAAATCATCTCAAACCATTTGAAACCACCCAAATTGACCAAAATATGCCAAATTTACCAAAATACCCCTCACTTTGCCAAAATTACCAAAATACCCTTGGTGACCCAAATTGTCCCAAAACCTTCAAAATAACTTCAAATGTCTCCAAAATTAATTTGAATCACTCCATTAACCTCAATTTGACCAATTTTGACCAAAAGCTCTAATTTGCCTTTAAAGGCCCAATTACCCCAATTCCCCCCAAAGTCCACCAATTTGATCTCAATCTTTCCCAATTTCAATTCTAAACTAAAATTAATCATGTACAAACTTTATTGGAACTAAATCCATGCCCAATTGACCCACATTTGAATCCAATTTTAGCCCAAATCAAAACACCCCAATTTGACCCTAAACCAAAATCCCACTTAATTGAACCCTCAAATCTATCCAATTGCCCCAATTTTGCATCATAAACTATTTAAAACATTTCCCCACATCAAATTAAACCTTCAATTGGCCTTTATAAAGCCTCAATTTTACTCAAAATCAACTTGGACCAAAACCCCCAATTTTGCCCCAAATTAGTCATATCCCCAAATTCAACTAAATTGAACCCCATAACCCCAAAATTTCCACCTAATTAATATCTAAAACTCTTCTTGAAAATCATCCACATCATGTTGAACCATAAATTGGGCGTTAGCCAAACTTTAACCCAATTCAAACCCAAGTCTAAACCAACATCTCCAAAATTGACCAAATGTCCAAATTTCACCAAATTGAACCTCCAAATCAATTCAAAATCACTCCAAATCTTTTCTAAACTCCTTGTGATAATCATCTTGATCAATCAATTGAGCTCAATGTTATGTCTAGCCAAACCTAAACCCAACATCAAGACAAATTGCGCAAAATTGAACCCATGCACTAAAGTTGACCTAGCCAAGCCAAATTGATCAAACCAAAGCCACTACAACCACCATTTGGACTCAAGTAACCAAGCTAGAACCACCTAGCCCACCATACATAAGCTATGGACCAATGGTCCCTTGATTTAAGGGATTTCACCCCATTTTTAGTTTAAACTCAAATATCTTGACCATCATGCCTTGCCATTAGGAGTTAATCATCATTAGCCATTTTTTGGCCTCCCAGAGCCCAAAAGTGACCTGACTCTGGCCAGCCACCACCTTCACCTGAAACAGTCAGCCCAAGGGAGCCCAAGTGGCCAAAACCCAAAATTGAACCTCTCTGAGTTGACAAAGTCCTATTGGCCACTAGAGTCTTTCTTCTCTCCACCTCAGCAAGCTTTTGCACTCATCAAACCCCCTTGAGCTCCACCAGGTAGCCATGGCTATAAATGAAGCCCTCCACGGCCAAAGGAGAGAGTGCTTGAAACCTTGGGGAAACTCTGCCAAAATCTCACCAGAGCTTCTCCAAACCTTCCTAAGTTCAATCCCCCTGCTCTCAGCCACTCACAGCCACTCCACAAAGCCATTTTTAATAGTGAAATTTACCTTAAAACTAGACAGATCTCTCCACAGCTCCACGGTGAACCAAACTCCAATTAATTGTGCTCACACTATCCTCAGAGTGAGAGAACTTGATTCCCCACAAAATCCAGTGTCTCTAACCTAGCTCTAGACCAACACTTGAAATCGTCCTTGGTTGAAATCATACATAGACAATTCAACACAGCTTAGGAGCTTATCAGAAGGTTTGTTAGACTCATTCAAAGCTTCTACAACCATCTGATTGATGTCTCCCCTCTCAGACAAAGGTATTGAGCTTTAACGCTAAACAGAGAGTAATTTTATTCTCCATGCGTATAAACTGTATTTCGTACCATATAAAGTGTACGGATGTGTTTTTCTTGAGAAGATGGAGTAGGAACAAACTCAAAGTGATTTGGTTGAGTCTAACTTGAGATCTTAAGGTTTTAGTGTGGATAGCTTACGGTTTAAGTCAGTTGGGCACAATGAAAAGATGTTGTCTGATCGCGCGTGTATTGTTTGAAAGATTGAAATCACATTACGCGAGTGATCTCGATATTTTTTATATGTAAGGATTTATGAAGTTGACACCACTACTTGAAGATTTTAATCCCCTGTAATGGTGCCACAAACTTAATTCAAACTTAATCCCAAGCAAAGTAAGATTTCAATTATATTTGTAGGGATTCTATGCAAGTATACGTATCATTATCAAATAATATAAACTTTTTCTGATTAAGCCCTGAATATCGATCCCACGGAGATCGAGGGTAATCATGGCGGCTTTCAAGAGAAGTTCTAGTCTAGAATAACACGTCCTAGCTTGGAAGGTCTATAAATGTTTGGTTTTGATTATATCCTATAATTATCACTACAATATTACTTCTACTTTTAAACTAAAATACTTAGTGAAAATTAGATAGTGGGGTTTAATATATTAAAATTACTCTTCCTCATGCAATGAAATTAGTGACATGTGTAAAAGTAAAACAAGTAGCGAGAGAGATTGTGACAGATATGAGCAATTATATTCTTTACCCTTACTAGAGATTCTATAAAGAAAATTGGTTAATCTAAAGTTTGAATAGTTATGAAGACGGACTAGGTAGGGAAGATATTAGCTCTCACTCCAGAATTCCATCTTATCCCTCCACCTGGAGGCTAACATCTCGCATCAAAACCTAAAACAATAGACCAAATTATGGGTTTTAGCCTGTCACTCTAAAATCCTCTAATTCTACACCCATTAAATATATTTTTCTTATTTATTTGCACTCAACCATATGGACTACATTCTCATTCATACAATTTCATGTGATTCTACTACAGTTGATTGAGACAACACCATCCCGGATCTTACATGTTCTCACAACAGATTTTAACGTGCAAGTTGATCAAGTTTACATGTAAATGAAGAATAAAGTAAAATCATCTCAATATATTCTCACTCTACACAATTATATATCATACACATGCATACTAATTCATTACAAGAGGAAAGAGTAAGAAAAACTACTCATTACACATAGAAAAACAACAATAACTTTTCATTGAACAAGAATTTGAAACCATACGAACAAAGAACTACATTCAAATCAAAATACAATGAAAATACTTATCTTATACGGAAATCAAACTCTCCTTGTATATCAAAAGCAATCTCCTTACAATCCTCTCCAAGAACAAAGTGAAAAGGAAAGAAAAAATCTCTCTCTCTCTCTCTCTTTCTCTCTCACCTTGCCGCCCCACTTGGGGTTCACGCCCAAGTCTTCTTCTTCTTATCCAATTCTTCTTCTCCTCTTCTAATTAGTTCCAAAGTCCAAGAGTTCTTTCAAAAACATTTCCAAGCCTTTTTTCATAATTTCCCAAGAGATGTTTAAGTGTCTCTTCAAAACTGTCCAGATTCAATGAATCTTCCAAATGGTGTCTGAAGTACCTCTTCAAAACTCCATATAACCACCCCAAATTCTTCTAAAAAGTCCATTTTCTCATTTCCAACAAATTCCTCAAGAGATGCACGAAGCACCGCTTCAAAAATCGCCCAAATCCGACGTATATTCTATAAGATATGTTGAAAACTGTCACCGGTGCCTAAGCACCGATTTTTGGGCGCTTAAGCGCCCCCCTCTCTTTCTAGTGGCACTTAAGCGCCATATTTTGGCGCTTAAGTGCCGAGCACATGCACTTTAGTACCCGGTTTTAGTCCTCATGGCTCCGGTGTGCCCCGATTCGACCCGATTTGCTCCGATTTGGTCTATTTTTGTTTATTTTGCTCTAATCACTCCAAATTCTTTAATTTGATGTACCTACAACCAAAAACACAAGAAGACATACCTTTAAAGTGTAATATCATTATAAAATAAAACATGAAAAATAATACATGTTTAGGCATATCAACAAGCGGATGAAACAATAAGGCGAGACGTGTGGCAGCTGAGTCAGAAGGTGACATCGAATAGCGGAGCACCGCGTGGCCATTCGGTGCCACCGTAGGTTGAGCTAGACAGGTAGAAAAATATGGATTTTTTCTGATTTATTTAAATCCCAGAATTTCAATGAATAGAGGAGAATAATCTTGACTAAAAATAAAAATTATTTGTTAACTCTTTGATTTTTAATTAATTAAATAGCCTCTATGGTATTTTAATTCAGTATGATTAAATATTGCTCATCGTGGCTTGAGATTTTTAGGGCTTGTTTCTCATGACAGAGAGAAATGTTCTCTAATTTTTCCAAGGTTAGGGAGCATCTTTGTGTTCCTGACCCTAATTTTCAAGCTTGGATAGCTATTTTGGATTAAATTAATTATATAAATTAATATATTACTTAAAAAATTATGAGATAAACTTTAGTAGGTTCTCTGTGGTCAAAGATGCCTAAGAAAAATATCATGATGGTCTGAATGGACTTGCAAATTTCTATAGTTAATTAAATGTGTATATCTTGTATTAATTTATTTAAGTTAAATATTAATAAAAAAATATTAAAATTAATTCCACATTGTGTGTAGAAATAATTTTGACTCAGTGTAAAAATTTGAAATTTATTTGATTAAGTTTGAGCACTAAAGTTGATTTTATTAGAAAGTTTTTATTTTTGTATAAAAATAATTATATTAAATTAAATACACTTTGGAAAATTATGAAAAGTGGTTTTCTGAGTTCCTTGTGATAAGGGGCACTTAGGAAAATAAAAATTATTTTTGAGAAAATATTTCATTTTGTAGCTATATTTTAAATTAAAAATAATTAGAAATAATAAAAAAATTCAAAAATACAAAATATTTCAAAATATTCCTAATGATTTTCCGATCACCCGATACTTACTAAAATATTTTTCTCAATTTTTCTAAGTTAAAAATAATTTTTTTAAAGGCCTAAAATGTATTTTTTCTACAATTTCCCATGTGTAATGATCCAGATAAGGGAAAATTAAAAATCAATTTCCCACCTTTCCAATTTCCCATCTTTCCAAATAAGTTAAAAATAATTTCTCAATTTCCCACCTTTACATGATAAGAGAAATATTATAATTTTCTAAATTATCATGACTTGGAAGTTAATTAAAAATCAAGTGATCCTGAAGTGATGAGTGTAGACTAAGAGGATGATAATTCACTTATTTTAAGCCCTCAATTGGATATAATGATATGATCTTTTAAGAATGATACACATCACTTAGAGTAAACTTTTAATAATTGTCATTTTCTCCCATTGAGATTGTTAAGGGCTTGGTAGTGATATAGACTTGATATTTAAACTTATTTGATGGGATTTAGAAAAGTAACATGATTGATGGTAAACACCTCTAAACACTATGAGCCCAACTTTAGTAACGGGTACAAAATCTTTAATGACTTAAAGTTGCCTTAGGGGGATTCACCTACATAACTCTTAAGTGAAATATCAACTAATTAATTGAGTGCATTGCTCTTAGAATGATTAAATGTTAAAGTTCACTGAGCAGCGGGATTACTTTTTTTCTTAACTTGACCTTGGATGATTAATGAAACAATATAATAAGCTCAAAATATTTCAAGACATCTTTAAGGCAGTTCAGGGTCATCCCCGAACACTTTAGAATCTCTTGGACATTTTGAAGAATAAATTGAACTTGCTATATTTTGTTCTAAAATCATCCACTAATATCTTTCGGTACTCAGTAAATCATAGTTTGGGGAATGTTAGATACACCTTCATCTACTCTTGAAATTTATTTAAATTTCCTGCAAAATTATACACATGTTGCAAAAGCTAACGTTTCAGTGAGAATGTCCAGAAGATGACATGTACGCTTTTACAGATTTATTTAATGTCTGTCATTTTAATTTCTGCAATTTACTTTTGTCACAAAATATTATAACTATTTGGGTGTGCACTTTACCAATTTTCTACAAGGGGCAACCAATGTTCTACAAGGATCAAGTCCCTCAAATATCACACCATTAGATGCAAGCGTTTGAATTGAAACTATATGGGATACCACCTAGAAATTTTGGTGAAACTCTTCTAAAGTGACATGATGCGTCCTTTTTATGAAATGTCATTCCCTATAAATAGAGGGTATAATGCAACAAGAGAGAGACTCTGTCTCTCTACTTTTTCTTTCTTTTATTAAAAAATTCTATCAAAAACCCAATGTTTTTTCTCTTTTCTCTCATATAATCTTGCTCTTTCTTTGTGCAAATTTTATTTCTTGTGTGATCCGAGGATAAATCTAGGTTCAATAGTTTTTAAAAACATATTTGACTAAATAAATGATTTTTGAACGCATAATTTCTCGAAGTGTGACTAAAGTTTATAAAAATATTGTTTAAAAGGAGATATAAATTCATTTAATTATTTGAAGGGAGCACAACTTGAATATTTACTATTGAAAACATCAAATAAGGGGTTATTAACATGTAAGGACATATTAAGATTTTAAAAGGGGGCGCATATACTTTTTGTAACCTCACATGTCTTACTAATTACACACCCAATAGTTAATCAGATAAAATGATTACATTATCCAAATGAGTCGAGCTGTGATTTGAGACTGGTTATATTCGAGAAAAAACTAGTATGTGTGTATGCTTCTAATTTATCATTTTGCATGTTTATTTTTTCTTGACTCCACAGCATAAGAAGGGGCATAAGAAGGGGCACAAGCAATGATGATACTCATTTTTTATAAGTGTATTATTATTTTAATTTGTTCAGCACAATAAAGTATTGCTACAACTATTAGTCGAATCTCGGGCCTAACTAAGGCTCTCACCTCTCCCCATATTGCATTTCTCAAGCTTCATAGAGCCCAGTAATGTTCACTAGCAGAAAGGCTTTAACCAAATGCTCGGGCTGGCATGTTTAACGTTGGGCCTTAACTCTGGCCCAATAGTCTTTATCTTCTTCATGATAACTATCTTCCATCCAATTTGGCTTCTTTTTCTGAATGCGAGTAAAAGAAAACGTTTTACAATGTTTCTTTGAAAAGAAAACGAAAAAAAAAAAAAAAGAATCATTAGGCCTTGAATTTATTTTAATAGGATTATAATACATAGGCAATATATATTGCACTCATTTTAAAGCAATCCAATATTGATCAGAGATATCTTGGTGCAAAATTTTCTTAAATGTTTATTTTTTATTTGAATGCAAGCCAATAATGTCATGCCATTTTGTTGGAATTTCTTTAGTATTATTTGCCTACTGACATGCCATTCTAGAATCATAGAAAATTTTAAGTGATTTTTATGTGAGAAAATGGGGTTAATTTTAGGTTTTATTTATTTTGGAGTTCGTGGAGATTAATTAGAATTATATTCTCGAGAACAGTTCAGACCTATTAAACCGTTACTTACCACAAAAATTCCAATGTATTTACATATCAGACGTCAAAATTTTAATTTTTTGTACATATATATCATGTATAAAAAGATGCATTTTACTTTCTAGAAATTAAAATAGTGGTATTTTTTATATGACATGAAAAACTTGGATGTTATAAATATGATAATAAAGTTTATGTGCAAGATATTTAAAAACCTTAGAATTGGGTGGTGTACATCTGAAATGCATTAGGACGAACCTACAGAAAATTCAATAGACTGGGATATATGAAAGTATGGCTAAAGATGGCCCACAGAAAGTACTCAATTGAACAAGTGCAAACCCCTTCGATCGGGACATGAAGTAGACTGGACACAAGCCGTCCGAGCCAATGACCAAAATCTATCAAGCTGAGAGAAAGCAAGAGCCCAAATCTTGCCTCAGCATCCCCAACCACCTCATAAGAGCCTCTGATACTCTTCATCTAAAGCTCGAAGGTTTTTCCATAATATACTCCACGAACACCCCAAAAGACCTTTTATCAATCGATGAGCNTTGCCTCAGCATCCCCAACCACCTCATAAGAGCCTCTGATACTCTTCATCTAAAGCTCGAAGGTTTTTCCATGATATACTCCACGAACACCCCAAAAGACCTTTTATCAATCGATGAGATACCTGTCGGATTATGGTAATTCATCCTTTGTCTGACAGCCTAGTCTCATCCTAGCAATGGGAGCTCCTCATCTGTGATCGATAGTTGACAACCAGACCAAAATAACCAACTAATAAACTCAAGCTGATAGAGACAAGTCTAGACGACCAAAGATCAACATGAGTTGATCGACAACGCACAACTCAACATAGTCAGGCGAACAAGCCTTGCGGAATCAAGATTCGTTAATCTCAGCCGACTGAATGATAAGGAAACCAAGTCATAGGCTCATTTATGTAAAAACCCAAAATAAGAGACATCCTAACACCCCCATTAAAGAAGGTGTAAGCATGTAATTATATATATTGTAACCCTTTTTTCAATAAATAGGGGACCCTTCCATGAATAAAAGCTTGCACCTTCCCCTCATTCTGCTGTTCATTACCATGCACTCTAATCACTTTTTATCCATCTCTCCTCTTTTATGCTTTATTTCATTGGTGTGACTCCAAGATAGATTCGGATTCAACATCCTGAAAGGTGTTGTGAGTGTGGAGAATGACATTAATAAGAAGAGGAGCACAACAAAAAGAAAAAGCCTACCAAATAGACATTGCTGACATGGAGTTTAGAAAGGAGTTTATGCAACAACAGATCCTGAAATTGATGTATCAGATGTTGGATTAAATGATGGAGATTATCTGAGAAGCCATGCTAAGGGGAAGAGAACAAAGCCCCCACGAGCAGAAATCTCGGAAGGAATAGTCGGCTCACAACAATCAAAGGACGATCTGGAGCTCATAAAGAGCAGAAGATTCCTAGTACCAAGACTCTGTTATTTTAATGTCGATGGGCAGGCAATAGTTTAGGCATATTGAGAAACCCCGCTTGTTTAAAAATGTGCTCTCTTAGCAAATTTCTACTATTGAACCACCATAAAAGTTCAAGGTATCATCGTTGGAATCTTACAAAGGCTAACGAATTTGGTCTATCATATTGCCTCTTTTGAGTCGACTGTACGTGTTGAGGATTATTGACACTCTAAAGTGTTGCTTGTTTTTCAACACATTGAGAGAGTTGGCCCTTAGGTGGTTTAATGGATTACCAGCTTGAAAAATTACTTCCTTCACCATTTATAAGAGGATGTTTGTGGCACAGTTTGTCAATGCCCATAAGCTACAAATGAGTTTATAAGCTCTATTACATATTAGACAAGAGAAACACAAGAGACTCAGGTCATTCACGATATAGTTCAAAAAGGAGATGTTGGAGGTGCAAGGTTTAGAATCCGTTGTAGCACACCTTGCCCTAGCTCAAAAGCTGAAGGAGGGAACCTTTAGTTATGCTTTGGGACTCAAGTAACCAAAAACCTTCGCCAAACTTTTGGAGCTAGCCAACAATCATATTTTGGCCATAGAGTACAACTCTTACCCTACTTCAGTCAGTCAGACCACCATTGTCTACAAAAAGGCCCCTTATAGATGAAAGATGGAGATCAAGAAAAGACCCACATCGTTCCACTCAATTATGGTATGAAATCATCAATCAACCTGAGACATCGTGGGGGGGGGGGTGTTGCAAAAGGAACCACAATTGAGGTCAGGCTTGATACTCTAATCAACGGTCAAGTCGTTAGTATGAGCGATCTTTGAATGATAATGAGACCCCGAAGGCCACTCTATTGAGAGTCTTTATGGCAGAGCTAGTGGAAGTCATTCAGAATAACGAGTACTTCAAGAAGGCATTACTGATAACAACTGGGGCTTTTCTCTAAGATACAAAGTACTGTGTCTACCACAAAGACAATGTCCATGACACGAAAGAATGTAGACACATTTGGAGCTTGGTCAAGCAGTTAAATAGAGCTAGAAAACATAGCAAATTTGCGTCACCACGAATAGCGACCAAAAGGTAGGAGAAGGCTCCAATCAAAGAAATATTGAATAAGCTCATCCAAGCGAATTCGATCTACATTGTTGGGATAGTGACAACTATTTTTGGGGGAGTAGATTTCTCACAATGAGCCAGTTAGAAAAGACTCTATATGGGAAAACGGTGTACAATAGTTTTTGCTCCCAAGTGCAGCGCCCGTCAATTTATAACTTTCACCGATGCAGTCTAACCGCCAAGGGGGAATCCTTGCAATGATATTAAAATTATCACCTTGATGATAGAAAACTACTAGATAGTTAGTATTATGTTTGACACTAGAAACTCTATGAACATAATTTTTAAGTCAGTGTATGAAAAAATTAACCTCCCAACCAGCTGGCCTACTTTATAATTTCTCTAAAAAATGAAGGAGGCCTTGGGAGTAATTTCGCTATCACTTACTTGGAGAGAAGATGAAAAACAACTCGTCAACATATAGGATTTCATGGTGCTACATTCACTCACAATACACAATTTCATCTTCAGTCAGCCTCTACTGAACAAATATAAAACTGTGGTCTTCACATATAACATGTTGGCGAATTTTTTTGGTGATTGAGAAATCATCACCGTTCAGGGAAATCTGAAGAAATCTCAGACCGGCTGTCTCTGAGCAGTCAAAAGCATGGAATAAAAGCTGCTACATCTCCAATAAAAACATGAAAGATGCCTTGAGACTAGCAAAACCACTCTTGAAAGCCCTACAACCGACAGAGAGTCCAATAAATATTTTCTAATAAGTTAAAATTTGGATGCATGGTCTAATGACTTGATGATCAAAAACCTTCAGAATGATCGGGATGTCTTTGCTTGGTCAACAGTATAGGTGCAAGGACATCGCTTGATGTTGCATGCCACTAACTGTACGTTAATCCAGTTACCTGACCAATAAAGCAAAATATAAAGTCTTTAGCGATGACTCTAACCTGACTAATTAGAAAGGAGATGAAGAAGCTTAAAGAATCCAACTTTATCTGAGTGGTGTAATACAAATGACTAGTGGAGGATATGCATGGAGTTCACCAACTTGAACACTAGCTACCAGAAGAATAGCTACCCTCCTCGAGGATCAGCATGTTTGTGGATTTAACAATCGACCATTCAGTGGTGAGCTTCTTGGACACTTTTTTGAATTACCACCAAATCAAAATCCACCTAGGTGATCTACAAAAGATGGCCTTTATCATGAGTGAGGGGTGCATTATTATAATGTATTGCTCATTGGGCTTAAAAGTACAGTGGATACTTACCGACGACTCATGGATATAACATTTTCTAAATAAAAGGGTAAATATATTGAGGTGTATGTTGATGGTGTACTAGTTAAAAGTCACTCGATCATATAACACATAAATAACTCAAGACAAACATTCAAAACTCAAAAAAAAATACATGAGGTTAAATCTACTAAAAAGTACCTTCGGGAAGTCAATAGACAGAATTCTTGGCTTCCTCCAAACCCCCTAACGTATAAAAGTTATTCCAAAGAAAGAATAGGCATTGTTGAACATGCCTTCCTTTGAAAACATGAAAAAAGTATATAAGCTAACCAGTCAAATTAAATGTTTAAGTTGGATCATCTCCAACTCGAGTGACAAGGGTGAATCATTCTTCAAAATGCTAAGAAAAGCAAATAACTTTGAATGGTCGATAGACTGCAAGAAAGCATTTAAAAAGCTAAAACATTCCTTGACATCGTCGCCACTACTCCAAAGTCCAAAATTAAACGATAAATCTCTCTGTACTTGGGAGTCTGGCATGATTCCATCAGCTCTTATTCAAGAGAAGTTGGGAAAGAAATTCTTAGTCTACTACCCAAGTTGAGTTCTTATAGGCGTCAATATTAGTAGTTGATTTTAAAAAAGCTAACTTTTGCTCTATTTTTTTCCACTCAGAGGCTTTGGGCCTACTAACAAAGACATCTGATCCAAGTCACATTGACCACCCACTGAAATCCATTCTCACTCAGCCAAAGCATTCCAATTAACTCCTCAAGTGGGTGGCAGAGCTTAGTGAGTTTGACATCTCCTACGTCCCCCGAACCACAATCAAGGCGCAAGTAGTACCCAACTTTTTGGTGAACTTTCTAAGTCATGTGAGCTGAACCTAGTGACCGTTACCAATATCTAGACTTGGGTATTTATATAGATGGAGCCTCTAGCTAGAAGCAGGGTGGGAGATCGGGCTTAGTCTGAGCCGTCCAATCGGAGAGCATCTCTACCACTTGATCGCAATATAATTTGAAGTTACATACAACTAGGTAGAGTATGAGGCTCTAATTCTTGACCTGTGCTTAGCTTATGAAATAGGTGCTTGACATCCTCCTGTGAAGTCAGATTCAAATCTAATGTAAATCCGGTGTATGGAGAATTTGAATCCAATGATAAAATGATGGATAAATACCTTAAAAAAATTAAAATGAGATTTAGATGTTTGTTAAATTCAATATTAAATATATGGTTAGGGAGAATAATAAAATAGTTGATCTTATGTCTAATTGTTTTCCCTTTGGGGAGGCAACACGTCAAAGACTACACCGCCCATAGTTAAAGTGCCTGAAGCATTAAAGATAGAAACTGAAGGAGTAAAACATTGTATGGATCCCTACTCCCACTACTTAAAGAACATAAAGATTGTTGAAAAATTCATCGACCCTAGAAGATTCAAATGCAAAGTGGCTCAATGCATGCTAATAATAGGGAAACTATTCTAAAATTCGACCACTTTTTTATTAAGAGAAAATAAGACAATGAATGGCCTCTAGGAAATACACTTTGGGGAGTGTGAGAGTCACTATAGAGGAAAAATCTTGGCACATAGAGTCTAACAATAAGGATATGTTTGGCTTACACTAATGAAGGACGTGAAGAATTTTTTTAGAAGTTGCAAGCAATGTCAATGCCACGTGCCATTATAACACCAGTCGGCCTATATATTACAAGCAATTGCCAGCCCTTAGCCTTTTACCATCTATGGACTGAACATCCTCGGGTCATTCCTCCACCAAAGAACCAACGCAAGTTCCTCCAGTTCATCATTGATTACTTATCAAAATGGATCGAGATAAAGATGCTAGTCGAATTACTTTGAAAGTCATTTGAAACTTCATCTGAACAGACCTCATCTGTCGATATAAGTTTTGTGCAGAGCTTGAGATGTTGAGCCTGAACATTGAAGAACTCCTTAGTCATCTCCAAACATGGGAACTTGCTGACAGTGCAGACCATTAACTCCTCCTCCCTCACATTCTCAATAGCTTCCAGTAGAACTACCTTATTTCACAGCTTCTTTCGAGAAAGGTAGAAAACTATCTCAATCCACTACTTCTCCTCCTTGATGTCTAACGCCTCCTTGCCTTTGGAACCATTGTGTTGAACTTCTTTGGGATCAAGACCCTATTCACCATTACGCTGGTGGTGTACTGGAGGACAGACGTATGCCTCGACTCAATAAACAAAGCCACGCCTTGGATCTGGGGTGTCACAATCTTCTTCTTATACGCTCTATTAAAGGATGGGTCAAAATCCCTTAGTCTTTAGTCGACCTGATAAAAAAATGTTGTTTTTAGTCCTTTATTTTGCTTTCAAATATCAATAGGTGGAACTTTTTGGTCAACCCAAAAACTATGTAGCAACTAGCTTGACACATAATGAGTGCAGGTAAGAGAAGCTCCTACGACCAGGGGATCTCTCTTCATCAATAGTAAATCATATATTATTATGTAGATTTTTAGTTTTGCTTGATTTGTGATAGAATCACCTTGTAGTGCTTCACGATCAACAACTTGCAAACTGACAATTGGAGACTCACTGAAAATGGTTTTTGTGCAAAATGAGATCTCTACCAAAAACTTTGGTAGCCTGATCATCCGGACCAATGGCTTCCATATAGGTATCATCGTCAAAAACACAAGTGTCCTAAAGCAGAGCAACATTGCTTGATAAAATGATGGATCTCTCAGTCATGAAAAAAGACCGAATGAATTGGGACAAATACTTGGTAGTCATCTAAAAAAATAAAGGCAAAAGAAGAAAAACAAACGAAGGGAGGAAAGAAAAATCAGAAAGTTCGGAAGAGTCAAACCCTCGGTCCTTATATATAGGGTAACAGAGGAAACTAAAGCTTTGCGAAAGAGTTGTACCTCAATTTCAAAAATTTGAGTGACATCAACATAGAATTCAAGATAAATTAATTATTGAAATCAAATTTTCAAAAATTTATAAAAGTGGAATTTTATTTAGTCAAAAAATATTTTATAAGTGGTTCTTTGACCGCTTCAGCCTTGACAATCCCTCACCAAAGTAGCTTTTGATACAACACTCTACTCTTAAACATAAAGCTATATATACTATCTGTTTGAGCGTGGAATTGAAGAACTTAGCAAGTCCCTTGAACATCAGTCAGCTCCACCCAAGGAGTTGCAAGGTCCACCAAGTGTCAAGTTCCTCACAAAGCTTCTTTATTTCAAGCTCTCACTGCAGCCTGAAAACCTAGGTGTAGGAATGCTCATTTTTCTCAAGGCGACAAACTAATGATGTTAGTAACCTCCACAAATCGTTGGTTTTCTTTTTATGGTCTTCTAGGGGACCAATTTGGAGATAGATCATATTTCCTCAGTTTTGCGTCAAAGCTGGAGTTTCCTCGGGTACTCTAGAAAAGGGGTCTTAGTTAGCAGTTGTTAATGAGAAATTAATGACCAGGACCGCCTCATCTATACCAACAAATAAACGTTAACAACATAAATGATTTTTTTTCTCAACACAAAGATCAAGTCTCCTCATAACATAAAGTCAATCCATCTTAGACCACTGAAATTATGGGAAGCTCACACCAACCAGTAGTGAGATGTCTGTAGTGTTGCTCCCTCCTACCAAAAAAAAAACCCTAGCCCCCCAAGTCCTTTGGCTATTGAGCTTCTGCAACTCTCTAANTTTCTCAACACAAAGATCAAGTCTCCTCATAACATAAAGTCAATCCATCTTAGACCACTGAAATTATGGGAATCTCACACCAGCCAGTAGTGAGATGTTTGTAGTGTTGCTCCCTCCTACCAAAAAAAGAACCATAGCCCCCCCAAGTCCTTGGCTATTGAGCTCTTGCAACTCTCTAGGTTGATTTTTCGATCAGTTAACTGCGAGCCTTAGCAACATACTCGTCAATGCACCAGCAGTCAGGTCACCCAACTTGCCTCCCCCTTCATTCTATTGAAGTGTAAGTGAGTCGAACAACGTAACCTCGTCCCATGGGTCCTCAACTGGCTTCTTCGTTTGAGTGAGTTGCTTAGGTCACCTTTCTCCCTCTGTTCAACTTCCATCATCTGGCCTCTTAGAGCCACCAAGCTTTTTTTCAACCTTGGGCCTTCTCCCTCCTTCTGGCCTCTTTGTTCTCCTTAGCCTCTTCTCACCTTCCGATTGGCTCCCTAATTTTGGTTATTTCTTTCTTTTTGGCTCCTTCTCAGGGCAGGGCTTCGACACAGATAAGTTGAAGGCTTTCATCATTATCTCCATGGGAGGTATATCCTGCATGGGCTTTTTACCAATCTCCTTGAGAACATTCTTGAGTTTTAAAGCTAGTCGACTGAGAGGCACAAATTCAAAAGANCTCCTTCTCAGGGCAGGGCTTCGACACAGATAAGTTGAAGGCTTTCATCATTATCTCCATGGGAGGTATATCTTGCATGGGCTTTTTACCAATCTCCTTGAGAACATTCTTGAGTTGTAAAGCTAGTCGACTGAGAGGCACAAATTTAAAAGCAAATGCAAATAACAAAGGCGCCAACCACACCTTATTTATAGAAGTTATGGGCCAGAGAATTCAATTATTAAAGTATAGTTATAAAATAAATGAATATATTTTTTGCTTTTAATTCTCTTATTCTTATCACAGCTATAACTTTTGAGAAGCAAGAGAATCGCGNATTTATAGAAGTTATGGGCCAGAGAATTCAATTATTAAAGTATAGTTATAAAATAAATGAATATATTTTTTGTTTTTAATTCTCTTATTCTTATCACAGCTATAACTTTTGAGAAGCAAGAGAATCGCAGAACTAAAATATGTACATCAATAATTCGCCAACACAAATTTCAAGAAAATCCAACAGACTAAGAGAAACGAAAATAAGGTCGGGGATGACACACATAAAGATGACCAAAAGTTTTATCATCAGAAGATTAAAGAATTAAACTGATTAAGTGCAGATCCTTTTGATCGTGAACTAAAGCTGACTGGACGAAGACTCTTTGAGGCAATGACCAAAAACTATTAAGCTCATACAAAACAACAGCTCAACTCTTGCTTTAGCATCACAAGCTGCCTCATAAGAGCCACCAATGCTCCTCATAAGGAGGCCAAAGGTATTACCGTGATAGACTGCATGAATGAAGGATCTTTTGTCAAGAAATAAGCAACATGTCAGATTAAGATGATTCACCCTCTGCCCGACAGCCTAGTCTTATCCTGGATAGGAGCTCCTCATCTAAAGTTAGATAGTTAACAGCTGGAGTAAAGCAGCCGACCAAGCCAAGTTCGGATGATCAAAGATCAATTAGAGTTGATTGGTAGCCCATAACCAACTTAGTCAAATGAACAAGCCTTACCAATCCAAGCCCCGTTAATCTCAACAGACCGAACAATAGGGTAGTCGAGTCATAGGCTCATTTATGTAAATAATCAAAATACCATGTAACGCCCCATTAAAGCAGGAGTATGCATGTAACTATACATATTGTACCCATTTTGTCTATAAATAGGGGACCTTTTCATGAATAAAAGGTTAAACATTCTTCTCATTCTACTGTTCGTTACGGTACACTCCACTCTCTTTTTCTCATTCTCTCTCTCCAATTTATGTTCTACTCATTAGGTGTGACTCCAAGATAAATTTAGATTCAACCAGTGGTACGTATGTATATGCCCAATTTTTATTTTAAATAAATAGCAACTTTAAAAAGCTCATCTTCGCTACAAACAAAAACTATTTGAATATTATTTTGGTCTGCCGCCTGACTCCATTGTTTTGTTGAATAGAAAATTGCCCTATACTTCGACAACTTACATTTGTTTCTAATTTAAGTAAATAATTAATTTATTTATTTGCAAGAGGGCAAAATGTCTTTGCAATGAAAGGGTCCAAGCCAATAAACACAAGAAAAATCATTTTTTTATTTCTAGAAAAATACAAATGGATAGATAAATATTTTAAACATGCATAAGAAATAGATTGATGCTATTATTGTCTAGTTTGATATCTAGTGATAATTATAATTCTAACAAAAAATTAATTAAAATATGAGTATTCGTAGCTATTTAGGTAATTTAATAATCTGTGATTAGAAGGCAGAATGAAGAAAAATATTAATTCACAACNTGTAAATAATCAAAATACCATGTAACGCCCCATTAAAGCAGGAGTATGCATGTAACTATACATATTGTACCCGTTTTGTCTATAAATAGGGGACCCTTTCATGAATAAAAGGTTAAACATTCTTCTCATTCTACTGTTCGTTACGGTACACTCTACTCTCTTTTTCTCATTCTCTCTCTCCAGTTTTATGCTCTACTCCTTAGTTGTGACTCTCAGATAAATTTAGATTCAACCAGTGGTATGTATGTAGATGCCCAAATTTTATTTTAAATAAATAGCAACTTTAAAAAACTCATCTTCGCTACAAACAAAAACTATTTGAATATTATTTTGGCCTGCCGCCTGACTCCATAGTTTTGTTGAATAGAAAATTGCCCTATACTTTGACAACTTACATTTGTTTCTAATTTAAGTAATTAATTAATTTATTTATTTGCAAGAGGGCAAAATGTCTTTGCAATGAAAGGGTCCAAGCCAATAAACACAAGAAAAATCATTTTTTATTTCTAGAAAAATACTAATGGATAGATAAATATTTTAAACATGCATAACAAATAGATTGATGCTATTATTGTCTAATTTGATATCTAGTGATAATTATAATTCTAACAAAAAATTAATTAAAATATGATCATTCGTAGCTATTGAGGTAATTTAATAATCTCCGATTAGAAGACAGAATGAAGAAAAATATTAATTCACAATAGAAAATGCGATATTTATATTAGAAATCACAACAATGTTCAGTCACAATTGGCATGCTTAAAATGAGGACAACTTGTACCATATTTGATTAATTAGAACTTGATTACAAAATAGCATTACCCTTAATTTTAACATTTTTGAAAAAAAAAAATCATGAACTTCTCATAAAAAAAATAAATATAACATGAGTGCAATAAATTGATTCATTAAATAAGTTGGGTAGTTGTATAAACTACATTCAGACAATCAAGATGATGGTTAGATAACCAAAGTGTCCTACCATATGCTATTGTGCAATCGAGAATAAATCGACACATTGCGTCGAGAGATTCCAGCAGCATGTCACACCAACAGTCCCGACCGACTGGGACGCAGGCAGAAATTTTTGATCGTGTCTGACCGATCGGCCCTCCTTTACTACGTCGGACGAAATCTTTATTCAGCCGGATAAATTCAAGTAAGTCGGTCGGCCACTTACCGNCACATTGCGTCGAGAGATTCCAGCAGCATGTCACACCAACAGTCCCGACCGACTGGGACGCAGGCAGAAATTCTTCATCTTGACTGACCGATCGGCCCTCCTTTACTGCGTCGGATGAAATCTTTATTCAGCCGGATGAATTCAAGCAAGTCGGTCGACCAATTATCATCAAGCTAAGATTCAAATTGTAATACAAATATGATATAAAATCCATACAATTGATGAGAATATCCACTACATTAATAGCAGTTTCCATAACCATTATCTCATTTCTGTACTTTTACAAAAATACCTCTTTGATAAGAGGAAAAAATATGAATAAAGGACCTTTCACTCACTCTTTCAACAAGCAACCCCTGACGGGTTATACTCCCTCTTTCTCTTCTCTTCTCCTTCACTCGATCCCCAAACTCTCAGGACGTGTTCACAAAATATGATTTAGGATCCAACACTAGCATAAACAATAAAGCACTAATTAAACCTATGAAATAATATTTAATACCATAAAAACTGCAAAACAGCTATAAAAATTGGAACAACAAATATTTTTCTTTACTAGGAGATAACATTCAGATGATGATATATTCGGTGTTGATTTAAAATTATCTTATTATTTATGAATAATTATGTTGCGCTTAAATTATCTTTATGAGAAGCACGTGATTTAATTTAATTTATCTTACTATTTTTTCGAATTTCCTCGCGGGATGCTGATCAGGGAAGGGGGAGCCATACGATTCATCTTCCCATTATGATTATAACTGCTAACACTGTAAGCCTGTAATGGCCTCATCTCCGTCGCTTGGCTTGAAGGTTCCAAAGCATGGCACTCCCTGCAAGCCGTCTTTAAGAACCCCAACATACCGCGCCGCCGCTCCGCCTCCTTCTTTGCTGGCGGAGCCGCTGGGAGAACTTGGCGGCTGCCACTCCTGCCTTGTGGTATTGGTCTTCCGGTGATCGCCGGCGGCGATGCTTCTTCCACCTGCATCATTAGTAGAATTTTTAGTTATCGTTCAATATATTATAATTAGATTAATTGATTGTCATAATCATAATTATGACTGCGAACTTAGCTCTAAGATTGTTAATCGTTTGAAAATTATTTTGAATTTTGGTTAAGATTGAAACAAATGAGCAGAGCTAGAGTCAAAATTTTGGAGGGTAATTTTCTCGAGCAAAGCCCAACTCCGCTCGAAATTGGATAATTAACTGAACTAATATTGGGGTTGTGAATTTAGTGTATTCAACTCGAAGAACATTAATAGCTATAAAATTGTTTTAATTTCTAACTCGGATCAAGATCGAATTAAAATAAGCTATTCAAACTGCAAGCCAAAATTTAAAATCGAATTTTTTTAGCTAATTTTAAGCTTATCCCGACTCAACTCAAAACCGAACAGGTAATAGCCAGTGTTATAGTATCAGTCATTTTTACTTGCATGCTCTGAATACAATTTCACGTAAATTTTTTAGGCACTATTTCAAGAATCCGACGAATTATTACTTGAGAAAAAATATTTATGATTAAATTTAATTATTTAGTTATGTTATATAAAAGGAGGAGCAAAACATCTAAAAACCTTAAGAAATATAAAATATCAGTTCAACAAATAAGAAATTAAACAATATATTTGAATACATGATTTTTTTTTTCCTTGCATATGTGCTTCGCCATGAATTAATTTTTGTATCAGTAAAATTTTTCATTTATGAAATTATTCAGTTAACTGCGGCTGTCTTAAACAGACCCTTAGAAGATAAAAAAGAGATTCTAGATTAAATTTGTAATAGTGACCGGTTTGAAGGAAACCCTCTTGGACGCCGACATGGTAAGCTTCCGACTGCCTCCACGGTGGCCGGTGGTCTCTTTGAGGCATCTCCGGGGGTTGCTCTCGGTGGATTCCGGCGGTAGAGAACGGGGAAGAAGGAGACCATCTGAGAAGAGGAGATCAGCGGGCGATGAGGGGATGGAGAGTTCCGGCGAGGGGCGAAACTCGAAGAAGGGGTCACCGGGAGGGGAAGGATTCCGGCTGCTTTCCGGCGAGGGTGGCACGTGGCATGCCATGCTAGCGAAGGAGATAGTCTCTTCTTCCTCCTCTTCCTTATCTAGGGCGTATTTGCCCATTGTTGTTGTGCGGAGAGTTTAAGGCTGAGTATGAGTTTGTAATTGTGGAGATTAATGGCGTGGAGTTATGGAGAGAAGATCATGTGGGAAATGAATCAATGATTAGTTGGGGGAGCTAATTGGTACAATTCTTCACATTTTATATATGACTTAATCAAGAGCTGAGCACAGCTGACATTTTTTTGTTTTTAGTGTTGTCTTTTAATGTTCAACACAATCTAAAAAGGCAAAAATGTAAAGTTACCGCTAAGCAATTCTAAACTAACAATGTATAGAAAAGTTCAAATTTGTATAAAATATTTTTTCCCTTGCAATGAGTTTATAATCGGTGTATGAATCAAATAATATTAAAAATAATTAATGTATTGTGTCAAATAGAATAATACTTATTATTTACTTCTCTCGAATGCATAATGAATATTGGCTAATCTAGAGTTTAGTCTCTGAACAACCTTAATATCATAATCACTAGCATCACACATCAACTCAAAGGTCTTTAAGTACTCCTGATTAAAATCAAATAAAACGTCTTTTTATAAAATTTGGCACAGAGGCTTTGTGATTTTTGAAAATTCTCTAATGTATCGTTTGTAGAAATCAGCATGTCATAACTCCTAACCCCTCTCACTATATTAAGAACATGTAGTTTAGTAATAACTTGAATTTTTGTCGGATCTACTTCTATACCATTTTCTAAAATTCTAAGTTTGTCTCTTCACAGTGTTTTAGTACTTTTTCTAAATGATTTAAATATGACTCAAATGAAATATCAAACACTAAAAGTCATTCATAAAATTTTCATTTTCTTTCTCAATTAAATTGCAAAAAATGGGCATCATGCATCTTTGAAAAGTTGATGGTGCATTGCATAATCCAAAGGGCATCCATCTAAAAATAAAAGTCTCGTAAGGACTAGTGAATATGATTTTTTCTTGATTCTAAAGAGATATAGAAATTTGGTGATAACCGGTATATCCATCCAAAAATCAGAAATATTTTTGCACCGTTAGTCTGTCTAACATTTGATCCAGAAAAGATAAAGGAAAGTGATCTTTCCTTGTGATGAGATTTAATTTGCTATAATCAATGCAGATTCGTCGCCTAGTGACTTGTTGAGTTGGAATAAATTTATTCATTTCATTAACAGATACAATCACTCCTCATTTCTTAGAAACACAGTGGATCAGACTAACCCAAGCACTGTCCGAGATAAAAATAAATAATTTTAGTATGTAATTACTTTATAATTTCTTTCTTTACAACTTCTTTCATTATTGAGTTCAGTCCCCTTTGAGGATCAGCCTTCAGTTTATGATTCTCTTCCATTAAAATTTGATGCATACAAATGGAATGACTCTTACCTTTAATATCAGTTATCGTCCATCCAAAAGTTTTCTTATAATTTTTTAAATATTCCATTAATTTTTGTTCTTGACCTTCAGTTAGGTCTGAGGATATTATAACGAGTAATGAAGATGAGTTTTCTAAAAAATCATACTTTAAATGCATAGGCGGAACCTTCATCTCTAGTTCAGAATGTTTTTTAAATGAAGGACTGAAAGATTTAATGTTTTCACCTGTGTCCAACTGCTCAAAATTTTCCTGAACATAATTTGTATCCTTATTTATCTTTTCAATTATTTTATCTTTCATATCAGTATCTTCTTTGTAATCTATTTCTTGTTGTTCCATTTTTTCTTCATAATATTCCTTAAAATGACAATTACTTAGTTGATTGATAAGTTTCATTCTGAAACATTCATCATCTCTTCCCTTTGTTGGATATTTCATCAATTTTTGATATATTAAATGTAACTTCCTAATCATTGACTCTCATAATTAACTCTTCTTTTTACACATCTATCATAGTTCTTCCAATAGTAACGAAAGGTCTCACTAAAATGATTAGAATTTCTTTATTTTCTTTCATATCTAGCACAATGAAATCTACAAGAAAGATAAATTTATCCGCTTTCACTAACACATCTTCTATAATTCCCTTCGGGTGAGTGATCAATCGATCAGCTAACTAAAGAGTTTCAGATGTGGGAGAAATCTCTCCTAAGCCTAACCTTTGAAAAATATATAGAGGCATAAGATTAATGCTAGCCCCTAAATCGCATAAAGCTTTCCCATAAAATCTATCTTCTATTGCACATAGAATAGTAAAGCTACTAGAATCTTAAAGTTTTTTAGGATGTTTTTTTTTTTGAAATTATGGCGCTACACTCTTTACTAAGAACAATGGTCTCATTGTCTATAAACTTCATTTTCTTGTTAAAAATATCCTTAAAAAATTTTACATAGCCCGGTATCTGTTCCAAAGCTTCAACAAATGGTATATTAAAACTTAACTTATTTAATATTCCTTGAAACCTTAAAAATTATTTATCTTACTTCTATTGCCAAAGTCCTGAGGAAATGGAGGTGGTGGTCATTCTAAATTGATCATCATTAAAGAAATAGTTTTTTTTCTAAGTCTTGAGGAGTATCTTTGTCTTCCTTTACAATTTCTCTTCTCTCAACTTCAATCTTTTTTTGAACGTTTGTCTCCAATTATCTTCTACTTCTTAGTTGAACAGCTTTAACTTGCTCTTTGTTCTAGTATTCAGGATTAATTTCAGTATTACTAAGAAGAATTCATTCAGACCTATTGCCGAAGGCGTTGGCAATTTGTCCCAGTTAATTTTTAATTTTTCTAATTATTGCCCCTTAACTTTGTAATTGATTACCCATATGTAACACCATTTCTTCTATAAACAACTTCTTCTTCTTAAATTTTTGGTTACTGCTAAATCATGGAGGATAAGTTATTTTATAGTTGGTACTACCCTGGTTGTTCTAGTTTCCCAATAAGTTTGCTTAATTGTTTCCCTTTTGATGGTTAGCTCCACTAGAATTATTATTCTGGTTAAAGTTAGGGTAGTTTTTCCAACCTGGGTTGTCATAGTTAGAATAGAAGTTATTAGGTTTATTGTTGATTGCATTTAAAGCCTCAAATGTACGAATGTTGAAACCAACCATTTGTCCTAATGAATTTTCTTCAGTCCCTGGAGGTGTTTGAGATAAATTCAATCCAAATTGATCTAGCTTACTTGATATTGTAGCTGCTTGAGATGTTAACATAGAAATAGCATCAGAATCATGAACACTGACTATTCTTTTAGAATTTACCCTTTCAGAAAGCCATTAAATTTTTTTTGTAGTCATTTCTTTAATTAAAGAATATGCTTCATCAAAAGGTTTTGACATTAATGAACTATCAGCGTCAACATCAATAATAGATCTAAGAGGTCCTACTAACCCATTATAAAATGTTTGAATTATTAACAAATCGAGCAAAGAATGATGTGAGACACTTCCTAAGAAGTTCTTTAAAGTGTTCACAAGCCTTGTATATTGATCCCTCTTCAAACTGACAAAAAGTTGTAATATCATTTTTAAGCTTAGCAGTCTTTGAAGGTAGAAAATACTTAGCCAACAATTTCTATGTTAGGTCACTCCAAGTTCTAATAGATCTAGGTTCTAATGAGTTCGACCAAATTTTAGCTTTATCCCTTAAGGAAAAAGGAAAAAGTATAAGTCTAACGGCATCGCTAAAGACACCATAATACTGAAATGTGGCACAAAGTTCTATAGAACTTGCAAGATGTAAGTTAGGATCTTCAGATGGAGTTCCCCCAAACTGGTTATTTTGTACCATCTGAATGATAGTAGGTTTTAATTCAAATGTGTTGGCTTCTACGACGGGAGTTTGTATACTTCGATAAATTTCATTTACCGTAAGGTTAGCAAAATCTCTTAATGGTTTTTGTACATTCTCATCAATTTGATATTCTAAATTATTATGGAAGTTATTTGTCATTTCTTGGAAATTGTGAACTTTCTTTTTTTTTCTAATTTTTCTAATAGTTCACTCTAACTCAAAATTGTAAGGCACTAATCCTTCAGATCTCGTACTATGCATACACTATTAAAGATAAATAACTAAAACAAACACACAAAGTGTGCATATATATATATATATATTTATTTATTTATTTATTTATTCATTTATTTTTAAATACACACACACAAGCAAGTGTATAAACGACACAACAGTTTTCCTATGTTAATTCTATGATTAAAATAAAGATTTTCCTAAGCCAAAAGGTTTCGTTGCTATCCCCGGGAACAACACCAAAAACTTGATTTGACCCGCAGTTACACAATTACTTTAGTTCTGAAATATGGCCAAAAGCTTAGCCCAATTTATATTCAGTGACTAGTGTGCAAAATTAAATAATATATAAAGTTAATAAAATGGTTTACACACTATGGTTACTACGAAAGTATATGTATCATTTCAAGTAATATAAGGCTTTGTTGGAGTCCTAAGCATCGATCCGACAGGGATAGGCAAACTCTTATAGGATGACTTTAGTGAAACCTTCTTTAAACTATAGTTAACTTATATAGGAAATGATAAAAAAAAATTTTGTATTACCTAATCCTACAGAATTAAAGGGAATTCTAAGTATGTTAATTAAATGCAAAATTTAAATGCAACACAATCTAAAATGGTTAAAATATAAAGTTACCACTAAGCAATTCTAAACTAACAATGTATAGAAGAGTTCAAATTTGTATAAAACATCCTTTCCCTTGCAATTAGTTTATAATCAGTGTAGGAATCAAATAATTTTAAATATAATTAATGTATTGTGTCAAATAGGAGCATATTGATTCTTTACCCTCTCTCAAGTGCATAAAGAACATTGGCTTGTACAAAGTTTAGTCCATAAACCCTTGGTTAGATTGGGAAGATACTAGTTGTTACTCTGGAGTTCTCACTTACCCGTCACCTGAAGGCTAGCATCTCACATTAGTTTCCAAACATCTGGACCAAATTGAAAATTTTATTTTGTCACTCTAAAACCTCTGATTCTACACCCATCAAAACTTATTTTCCTATTTATTTACACTTAACCCCATGGACTACATTCTCATCCATGAGACTAAATGTGATTCTTACTTTGTTGAGGAAAGCATAGCCCTTTCAGGTCATTATGTTTCACAATATATTTTAACAATTCAATTGGTCAGATCGATAAGTAAATTAAGCATAAAGTTTAAATCATCACAATTTATGGAATTAAAAGCATTTCTACTAAACTTCATCCCTATACATAATTATTCTTCATTGCAGGGAGAAAGACAAATGAAACTACTCAGATCTCATGGGGAAGAAACAACAAAAAATGAATTTATAGATAAATATAAATTTTAAAAATAGGACTAAGTTAAATAAACAAAATACACAACTTATCTGAAACTCCTTCCCAAGCAATCTTTCTAGTTCCTTTGAATCACTCACTCTCTTTACAATTCCACTCTAATCTCACTTAGAACTATAATGAAGAAGATATCTATCTCTCACTTCTCCTCTTCTCCTCCAAATCTAAGCAAGCCTTCAAGAGTTTCTCCTCTCTAAGAAGACTCCCCTTCTCTCTAAAAGAACTCTCCCTCTCTCCCTCTAGACTCTCCTTTGAATCTCTAGAAGTCTCTTTAAATAGAGCTCTCAAAGTCACCAAGAATTACTTCAAGCACCCCTCCAAAAGTCATCCACCTTGAGTGCAGTTTTGCAGAGGATCCTGGGATTATACCGTGGGTGTTCACAATGATGGGATGATCATTGTTTTTGGGCCTTGGTTTGTTGCCTCTGATCCTAAAGACACCAGGTGGAGTGATTGTCGGGATGACCCTCATAGCGAGGGTGGTTGGATGATCGTGCACTTTTTCTGGATTTTCCTCTATTGTCTTTTGGCAGTCTCTTTTATTGCCTCTATTTGGAGGGCTCAGGGCATTCTCATAGGCGACGATATACTTGTTGGTCATTTCAAATAGCTCGATCAAGCTTAATAGCTCTGCGAGTTCGAGGTCAAAAAAGAACTTATCCGACCTCACTCCTTGTGTTAGCGGAACCCTAGTAGGCTTCAAGACATCTAGTGTTTCACTCTAGAAGCATGCAAAAAAAGACTGCAAGCTCTCGTTGGCTCCCTGCTTCAGCTGTCATAGGGATCGGGAACTTTTCTTTGGCCTCATTGCACTGGCAAACAACAATACAAAGAGTCTTATGAAATCCACAAAACAGGTGATTACCCCCAAGAGCAACCCGTCAAACCACCTTAATGCGGTTGATCTCAACGTCATGAAGAAAAGCTTACACTTGAGGGCATAAAAATTTTTTAACAAGCATATGGACGACTTGTATGATGTGAGGTGGTCATTAAAATCTGACCGTACTTTGAACGATTCTAAGACGAGCATCTTGAACTTCTCCAAGATTTTAGCTCCCGAGACTTGTAGAGAGAAGGTGTTTTATGGCTGCCTATGTACCTCAGTCTGCACTAGTCAGTTCCTCTCCTGGACAGCGGCAGATCCGACATTGTCTTGGTACAAACCGTCGCGTTGCTTCTCTTGTAAGCTGATCAATCTTCCTCCATTGTTTGTTGGTGGTTCTGAGGGGGCTTAATTGCCCCTTATTGGGGCGGGTCTCCTCACGGGACTGAGATTGCTCTCAAGGCAGCCACGGCTCTGGGTACCTCCGCAAATTGTCCTGACATCTGGTTGGTGATCTGATTTCTCAAATCTTGCAAGGCTTGCTGGACGAATTCTTCCATGAGCACCTTAGTGCATGTTGCTTCCACCGCATTCCTCTGACTAGATTCTTCCTGTTTTGTTGTTGGGTTCCTCTACTTATTGACTGCATGTTTTCACGCTCATTGCACCTTAAAGGATGTTAAATCCAAAAAAATCAGGGAAACACACCCAATGTATAAAATGTTCTACTAGTAAGTGGTTAGAGAGAGAGAGAGCACAATAGAGAACAGTAAAAAAGTTTAACCTTTATTCATGACATCAACCCCCTATTTATAGGAATAGGTCACGGTTATTATAAAATTACTAGTTAGCCCCCTCATTATTAGGTTTGTGTGGGGCCTTTTTGTAATCACAAAAACATTAGAGCATAATAAGGCTGGCAAATATATTTGATCGATGAAAAGTTTCTTGACTACTCGCTACGCTCCATTGGTGCATGGTCCTGGACTAAGTAACTCGTTGATTGGCTTTTGAGTCGATCGTCGTTCTATAGAAAATTGTTCGTCANAAATCAGGGAAACACACCCAATGTATAAAATGTTCTACTAGTAAGTGGTTAGAGAGAGAGAGAGAGACATCACAATAGAGAACAGTAAAAAAGTTTAACCTTTATTCATGACATCAACCCCCTATTTATAGGAATAGGTCCCGGTTATTATAAAATTACTAGTTAGCTCCCTCATTATTAGGTTTTGAGTGGGGCCTTTTTGTAATCACAAAAACATGAGAGCATAATAAGGCTGGCAAATATATTTGATCGATGAAAAGTTTGTCGACTACTCGCTACGCTTCGTTGGTGCACGATCCTGGACTAAGTAACTCATTGATTGGCTTTTGAGTCGATCGTCGTTCTATAGAAAATTGTTCGTCGCATTCTTCCAATCGCCCGACCTCAATACCTTCTTCGTTAGTATCCAATCCTTCAGTCATCAGAAAGACATTTGATCGCTCGTTCATCGCTCCACAACCATATATTTGCCTTGAGATTCATGTTGACATATTTTTAAGGTACAATATTCCACCTTATTTATGCATGAAAATATATATATTTAACTTTTTAAAAGTTAAAATAACGATATTTTTATGTGAAATAAAAGATTTGGATGATAAACATATAAAAAAGTAAAAGTTTATATGTTAAATATGTAAACACATAAGGATTGGGTGGCATTTATATAAATGCCCTTTTACTTTTTTTCTAACAATGGCTAATCTCTAGGCTTCACATGGATTACTTGATCATATTTTTTTTATTAGGGCATTTACATGCATGGTACATAATTCCTATGTGTGTACATATATAACATCTACACTTTGATTTTTATATTTAAACAACCTTAACCTTTCATATGACATTAAAAACGCCACCTTTTTATCTTTTGAAAAGTAAAAAACATCATTCATATGCATAAGTAAAATGGAACATATGTAATAAATTGAAGTTTATGTGTTAGGNGACGTTTGATCGCTCGTTCATCGCTCCACAACCATATATTTGCCTTGAGATTCATGTTGACATATTTTTAAGATACTATATTCCACCTTATTTATGCATGAAAATATATATATTTAACTTTTTAAAAGTTAAAATAATGATATTTTTATGTGAAATAAAAGATTTGGATGATAAACATATAAAAAAGTAAAAGTTTATATGTTAAATATGTAAATACATAAGGATTGGGTGTCATTTATATAAATGCCCTTTTACTTTTTTCTAACAATGGCTAATCTCTAGGTTTCACTTGGATTACTTGATCATATTTTTTTTATTAGGGCATTTACATGCATGGTACATAATCCCTATGTGTGTACATATATAACATCTACACTTTGATTTTTATATTCAAACAACCCAAACCTTTCATATGACATTAAAAACGCCACTTTTTTATCTTTTGAAAAGTAAAAAACATCATTCATATGAATAAGTAAAATGAAATATATGTACTAAATTGAAGTTTATGTGTTAGATAAGTAAATACATATAAATTGAGTGGTATGTATGTGAATCTTCCTTTTCTTATTTGATAAATTATATTTTATTTTTTTGTGAGTAAAAAAACTAATTTATGTTACACTTATGTGGTATTAATCTAATCAAATGAGGACAAATAATTAGGCCTTGTTCTATTTAGCATACTTTAAATTGCAGGCATACAAGTCACCCTTGAATCTGTAATTTTTAATTCATTTGACTGCTAATAAAGATAAATATCTTATTTGTTCTTTTAAAACATAGTATTTGGAGTTATTTTAATTATTAGTTTGGTGCTATTTCTATTATTAAGTTTCTTCTTTATGTCAAAATTTTCTTTTTTATGATGGTTCTAATCTAAGTCTCACNCTTGTTCTATTTAGCATACTTTAAATTGCAGGCATACAAGTCACCCTTGAATCTGTAATTTTTAATTCATTTATTTCAGGTCTACTAATTTGACTGTTAATAAAGATAAATATCCTATTTGTTCTCTAAAAACATAGTATTTGGAGTTATTTTAATTATTACTTTGGTGCTATTTCTATTCTTAACTTTCTTCTTTATGTCAAAATTTTCTTTTTTATGATGGTTCTAATCTAAGTCTCATACCATTTGTTAGCTTAATACATCCAAGCCTAAGATATATAGTGGTCATGATTTGTCTTATCTTGATATGTTGAATTTAATGTAAATCCAAAATTATAGGGAGACACTAATTTGTCTTCTCTTTTAGCTACTTTATGTTTTAATCATTATGGGTCCTTTGGGATTAGACATAAAAATAGTTCTTCCTCTTTTTGGAAGCATTTATGTCAAGTGGCATTTAGAAATACGAATTGTCTTCAATTTCAGTCTAGTTCTAATAGTAATCTTCTTTTCTTTTTTGACCTTTGGTTGAATGGTTCCTTAGTTAAATAGTTCTTCTCTTTTCGAGAAATTTGGTAATGTTATTTTCATCTGGTTTAATCCTCCTCCTTTTATTAAAGATGGCAATATTTTTAATATTGATTTAAGTATTTTCCTTCATTTTGTTATATTCTCGATTTTTTCACTTAAAGTCTATTTTTGATATTACAATTAAAAATGGTTTCATTTCTTGTCTTTTGAATGGTCAGGACAAATACACTAGTTTATGGTTTATATTTTGATAGTTCTACTGTTGTGAATTGAAATAAGCATGTCTGGCTAAAAAGTTACTCTATCAGATATGACATTAATATTTAAAAAACTTTACTTAATGGTCTTAATTAATTTATGATGTTTTGATTGGGAGAGATATTATAAATAACCATTCTTTTATTTTATGTTCTAATCAAAATGAAACACATTCATCTTTTATTTGAATGTAATTTTATCCATAATTTGGTCAAAAGATGTATTCCTTATTGGAATTTTCATCCTTTAAATGGTAATCTTTTATATATTTCATCTCAAGTGGATTCTTTTTCCTCTAAAATTGGTAAGAGTTTTTATTTATTGGTTGCTCATGTTACTACTTATGTCATTTAGAGGGAAAGAATGAAAGAATTATTAATGATTGTATTTCTACTTTTGGAAGAATGACTTTTAATAGCTTCAAGATTGATGAAAGTTTAGAGATAATATTTCTTCATTTATTAAAGATATTTTTTTTTTGTTTCCTTTTGTGGGAGTTTGTCTTTTTTGTTTAGTTAGTCTTTATTAGGTTTCTGTTTGTTGGTTTTTGATTGTTGGTTTCTTTTTGTTTTTGCTTGTTTTGGTTTCTATTAAGTTCAAATGTCCTCTTGATTTACTGTTTTGATGAAATTAGGTTAAGCTATGATAATTTTCAACCATTTATTAAAATTCAATCATATCTTAAATATCATTGACCCAATGATTTTTAAATATTTATAATATTTGGATGGATTTTTAATATTTTCATTTCAGGTAAGTTTATGAGCTCTTTTTTGGATATTGTTGGTCTTTCTCTTGATTATTTGGTATGAATTTCAATATAGGTGTTTTTTTTTATATTGTTGTTTTACCTTTTATTCTTATGTTGGATAGGCTTCTTTTGTGCTCTTTTTTCCTCACAGTTGCTCCTTTGATGTTGTTGTTGTGGCTATTATTGGGTGTTGTCTAGGTTTTTTGTTGTTGAAGGTTGATTGGTTGCTACTTTTTTTTGTTGCTTTAGAGTTTTGATCGGTTCTTTTGTCAACTATTTCTTTGAGATTTTGTTGTTTGTATTTGTTGTTATTTTCATAGTGTAATTTGTTGCGATTTTTTTGTGTGTGTTGTCATGGTTTTTGGAGGTTGAAGGTTGTATGGTTGTTGCTACTTTTTGTTGTTTTTGGAGTTATAGTTGGTGGCTTTTTGTATTTGTGATTTTATTGTTGTTGTTTTGGTGTAGTAGTTATTGGTAGTTTTTGTTATTGTTGGTTTTTTGGTTATTTATGGATATTGTGGTTTATTTCTACTGGTTGCTGCTTTGGCTAACTTCTATGGAGTTTTGCATGAGCTAGTTATTATTTGGTTATCATTTCTCCTTCTTCTGTTAAGTTCAGATGCATACTCTCTTGATTTTTTGATTTGTCGTGTTTAGTTTGAGATATGATTTTATCCATCTAATCTATTAAAATTCAACTATATCTTAAATATATTTCATTGATATTTTTTATATTAGGAAGGAAATTTAATATTTTCTTTTAAGTTAGTATATGAGGTCAATTTGCTTTTCTTTTATCTGTTGTTTTTTATGTCTTTGATGTTATTAGTTTTTGTTTTTTCTTCTTTTTTTTTTATGGGCTTTATTGTTATGTCCTTTTTACTTTCTTAGTCTTATTTAAGTTTATTTTTGTGGATGCTTCAGTCTCTAGAAACTTTTTGGAAATTTCTCTTCTTTGCTATTGATGTGATTGTTTTGGTGTATGTGATATAAGTTTAGGCATTGGTTCCACAATGATGTTGTTGTTTTGGATCTATGTTTGATGTGAATGTTTGTTGTAGCTAGGTGCTTCTTCTTCTTTCAACACTGGAGTTTAACTTTTGAAGTCTGTAATGACTGTATTTTTAGTTTTTTTATTTTTATTTGGTTGATTCTATTAATTTTTATATTGTTATCCTGATGCAGTGTTGTATGATGCTTAGTTTTGTGGTTTTGATTTTTTTTTATTTTTTGGTAATATGACTGAGCATTGACCTCATTTTTTCTCAAAAAAAAAAAACAAATCATAATTCTCCATATATAATAAATATGTAGTTACATAAAATTACATGATCAGTGTTGAGAAATTAGGGAGAAGAAAAACAGGAATCAACACAAATCCAGAAGAATACATAGAGATTTACGAGGTTCTGCAAAGATGCCTACATCCTCGGGAGCAGAGCGACGGCTTTCTTTTCAATATTCAAAAAAGTGTATAGAATATAAGATTCAGCTCACCTAGGGTTACAGACATGACATATATATAACCCTATAGTACAATATATAATTACTTAAATTAGTCATGTACCAAACCGCGGAGTGTTGCCCTCGCACCCCCAACCCACATAATAAAACTCCCCGATTGGACAGATCGTTCCGCTCCACTCCGCTCATGGGCTCTGCTCCGCTCCAGCATCTGCCTCATTTTTGGTATATGAGCTATCCAGCCCCTTAGGAGAAATACATATACCCAACAAATTTCCACATTGGCGAATATCCAGCCCCTTAGGAGAAATACATATACCCACCTTAGGAGAAATACATATGTCTAACAAATTTCCACCTTGTCGAATATCCAGCCCCTTAAGAGGGAATACATCATGGAGTTTCTTATGCACCAGTGTGGGTTGGATCATGACGCTTCCGCTGCGTCCTCGCTCCCCCCAACCCACTAAATTCTAAGAGACGCTCCTCTTCAATTCCAAGAGACTCCAAATTCTGGCATTATGAGCCATACCTAACAAATCTCCACCTTAGCGAATATCCAGCCCCTTAGGAGAAATATATATACCCAACAAATTAGGGCGAATAAAAATAAGAATCAACACAAATCGAGAAGAACACACAGAGATTTACGAGGTTTGGAAAAGATGCATACATTCTCGAGAGCAGAGCGACGACTTCCTTTTCAATGTTCTGAAAAGAGTACAAAATACAAGATTCAACTCACCTAAGTTACAAACATGACATATATATAACCATATAGTACAATATGTAATTACTTAAATTACTCATGTACCAAACCGCGTGGTGTAGCCTCCGCACCCCCAACCCACATAATGAAACTCCCCCAATTGGACAGATCTTTCCGCTCCACTCCGCTCGTGGCTCCGCTCCGCTCCAGCATCTATCACATTTATGGTATATCAGCCATACCTAACAATCAGCATGATTTTTTTAAAGAACGGATTTCCCATTTTTCAGCTTTATTGTATTTTTGTTTAAAATTTTGGATTATCAACATTTTTTCATCAAATAGTATAATTTTGATCTAATTTTCTTAAATATATTTTTGCTGCTTAGCTTATTTATTTATTTAATGATTATTGTAGTTTGATGTTTTAGGTGCTTGATAATCAACATGAGTATAATAAGTCTGATTTGAATGAGTTAATGCACATTTGATTTATTAAATAATGTAGTCAAATATTTCAACATAAATACAGATTCAAAAAAATAAATAAATAAAAGCCAAGTTGTCTTTGTTTGGTTAACCTGCCAAAACTGAAATTATCATATTTGATATGCTCAACTAATTTGGATTTATTGACCCAAACACAAATGATGTGCGAATCGCCAATACTAATATAATTAAGAGGGCT
>JXCR01138586.1:48699-102835 GCA_002079205.1 Phalaenopsis hybrid cultivar | reverse complement strand
ACAGCTCGTGTTCGACTCGTTAAGCAAACGAGCCGAACACGACACACTTTTTGAGCTCGAAATATAAACGAGCGGAACACAAGTGTTCGGCTCGTTTACACCCCTATATGCAAACACATAAGAATTGGGTGGGACCCACTGAAACTCCCAATCTAATTTTTTTCTTTTGACTTTTGGACAATATTTTGATTATTGCTAGGCTTCTTATTAGTAATGTATATGATAAATTAATATGCTTACTTCCTAAATCCGTGGGTGCTCATAGAAAAAAAAGCCTCAAGAATTTGCCCACTGGTTACACAAAACAGTGGGCAGCCGCACAACCGACTCCCTACACATTAATATCAAGATATGATATTTAATAGCATAATAACTTTTTTATTATTCCATACACATAAATAATACTTACCAAACCCATCGTATCAAGAAATTCCTCTGTGCCCCACAGATATTATAACTAGCAACCGCATTGATTCAATACAGTGAACCTCGTGAGGATCGTCTGTAATGTCCACCTTACGGTCTATTTGGGGCAGCTTGCGCGTTTCAGAATAAGCAGTTTATCCTGAAACGCAGCCCTCGGGTTAACCGCGGGAGTCGACCCGTGACCTGCGTTTGGAGTGAAAAACTCAAACGGCAGACAACGTTTTCAAAAACGCACAAACCAAACAATTAAATGGTGTTTTCAAAAACACCCTCTCACTTATAAGCTGCCCCAAACGAGCCCTTAGATCCACCAATTTTACGTGAGCTTGTCCATTATTGTATTATAAGATAGAAAATTTCTGGATTTAGATATATATCTTACAATTCTAATATATATACATAACTAACACTTGATTTTTTATATTTATTTTTATAACACTTTGGTCTTAGACCTATGCAAAAAGATATGTTTTGCTTTTGTTAATAGTAATGATAATTTTATGTGGTGTTAAGGATTTGAGTGCTATAAATGTAAATATGTAAGTTTAGATGTTAGACATATAAATACATAAGAATTGTGTGGTATGTTAGGAAATTGCCCAAAATATTTTAATTAAAGTCATTAATTGAACAATTTGAATTTGAATGGAAGAAAATAAAGAAATATATATCATAATTTTAGAAATTAAAAAATGTTTATTTTGTGTGAGTGTGTGTGTATGTGTGTGAATACATTAAAATCAATTATTATATTTTATTGGTACACATAATTACAAAATTTTTTAAAACAAAAAGAGCCACCTTTTATTTTTATTTTCTATATTTAAATTTAGCATTTTTAAAGGACATTCGGACTGCGCATACATCTCTGGTCAACGGTGGAGATCAGAGCTTGTCACCATCCTAAAATCACTCTATTATTCAAAAAATTATTCCATTTAACAAAAGCTCTGGTCAACGGTGGAGATCGGACTGCGCATACATCTCTGCATACGCAGTCCGTATGGAATAATTTTTCCTATTATTGGGGGACTCGGATAAGTTGGTCCATTCCCCGATCAGACCGTTTGGATTGGGTGGTAATTTGTATTTAATTTAAAAGTAATACTTGCAATGAATAACTTTTTAAAATTTATAAAACAGTTTTTAAAAATATGAATATCAAATTTATTTGAATAAAAATTAAATATCAAAATATTAATAAATATTTTTTAAGAAATTTTAATATTATCTTTTATTGTAAAAATTAATTTTTTTCCTATATTTATAAATCTAATATTTAAATTATAAAAATGAAACATTTATTTAAAATTGTAGAAGTGATTTGACCATAAATTTTAAATAATGTAATATTTTATTTTTAATATGATTACAAGAAGTTAAATGGAAAAAATAGTAAAAAAAAATTAATTTGATTTCTTAAAAAAAACTTTAATTTTTTATTTAAAATCCATGTTTTTATGTAATTATAATTTGATAGAATTTAATAATTATATATAAATTTTATTATTTTGTATTTTAAAAATAGTTCAATCCAAAAAATAGTTCCTATAAGAATGTTCATAAAGATAAGAATACAAAGCTCATTAGTAGCTAAGGAAAATTAATTCAAAATGTTAACTTGATTAAACCACCCTAAGAACATATTAAAGCTAATTAATAAAGATTAACATACTAACTAATATAGATAGGGGGACCCATCATCATACAAATTAAAAGTGTTTAGTGATATTAGTCAATGCAAGCTGAAGTGGCATGCTAAGCCCATCAATGCCCCTCATGAGAAATCATGTGACACTTATAAGCATTACACTAATTTATATTAAGATAATATTATGATTGACCCATTATAATGTTAAATTAGTTAGGGTTATTAGTATAATTATTGCTTGTCCTATCTTTTTGCATGAATATAAATGGGTGGGCTCATCATCGTACTTGGAAGTGTAGGATATCGATCAATGCTATATGAAGTGGGCAAGTTAGGTCCATCAATGCCTCCCAAGAAGAAATTCTATGATAATTATTATAATTAAACTAATTTAAATTAATATACTATCATGATTGACCATTTGTTATAATGGATTAAGGCCTAATAAGAATAGTTATTAATAATTTTGTATTATCGCAAAAGTACCAATGGGGGGACCTCACCATCATATCAACCAACCATTACATATGGGAATGAATCTTAAGATGTTGAAGCTCTTCTATATAAGATTGTTTGTACGACATGATAGATTGTATTAGTCCAACTTTTACTTCAAATTTTGTCAGTGATAATACTTCTAAGGAGCAAATGAGATGGTAAAGAAGGCCAGGCTAATGCTACAATATAATGCTGAGCTAAGAGTTGCAAAAGATTTCACACCTACCTACTTTGGTGGAAAGATAAAGTGATACAAGTGTCTGCTGACTGCAATCTTCATAAGTTAAAACAATGAATTTTTAAACATCCAAATTTTGTTGTTAATAAGTATGATGTTTATCTTGTTATCAATTTCAAATAAGTGGTGGATTTATGGCTCACATATAATTAATGATGATTCAAGTGAAGTTGTATTATAGAAACATATATGCACTCTCTAGCAATGTATGTTGAAGAAGAACCAATTCAATGAAATATGCTAATAAATATGAGTATATCAGTATATTTGCATGAATCACAACAATGGAACAATTTGACGAGTTATGAGTTAACAAAGTTTGATTATGGAAGTCAAATGCAATAATATGTTTTCTATAAGCACATGATTTCATATTTTGGATGATATTATGATATATTAGCTAATATTATTTTTTTTACATGCAAGCCAACTAGTGCAATGCATTGCCAGTTTAAGGCTAACACCTCAATATATGATATGTCCACACATAAGGAACTTATTGAAATTGAATTGCATTGAAATTACTCACCAATAATACATACTAATGGGAATGTGTGATAGCGGAGTACATAGTATAGGGTGGTTTTTCTAGCCAAAGCTCTAAAGAAAGTTTTTTGATGACTTATATAATGACATGGTGGATTCAGTTGGGTTAAGAGGTCATGATATGTTACGTGATGTCGTATTTATTAGGGTTAAAGCCTAGTCAAATGATAGTTAGTAATGATTTTGCTAAATTATGTTAAAATGCTCAAGATCGTGATGCATATATAAATTTTGATAGTCATTTTGATCAGGAGATAGACAAAGGTAAGAATCAATATTCTTTTGACTTTTACGTTGGTATGATCTTCCAAATAGAGTTTGCATTGCAAAATGACTATAAATGCATTATTCAATTGTAATCATGCTTAATATAAGAAATTTGCTTTAAATATATCTAAATTATTAATTACATTTGTACATCATGATGATGCAATATTGCAATGTGGATGATACTTGCATATTTCAAAAAATAATTGTTGAGGAGGTGCATGGCGCATCTCAATTATTACATATCAACATACATGTAGTCATTTGATTGTGCAAATGGATCACAAATAATGCACTTCTAAATTAATTTATTTTTTTATAATTCAATACATATGTTGTTAAATATATATAAAACCAATAGAAATAATGGAGCTTATTGAAGCTAAAATCCAGACCTTAATGAATGGAAATTAATGAAAATATAATTATATTAAAACATGAAAATGAACCTTACATAATATTAATGAAAGCTCTTTGAGATAATGAAAAATATTACATGCAAATCTACATATTTATAGGTCAATAATAATTTACATGATAATATAACACTGATAGTTAAAAATACTAAAGCACCGGCTAATGCCATCTACGTCGAGGTGGGATGACATGCAACCGCGATATATATCAATCTGAATCCCTTCTTAGTCTAATACAAAGGTTACGAGTAACTCCTCCTTGATTTTCTTTATCTACTTCCACATTTTTATGTTCTATTGAGCATTGTTGTCCAAAAATATTATTGAATGTTGAGGAAAAATGTTAACAAAGAAAGTACTCCTAAAGATGTTTGTTGAACTTGCATGGATATTGTAGTGTAGCCATAAGGTAGAGATTCACTCTATTGCGTTGCACTTTGATTTGAATCCCATCCTAGATTAAAAGATGGTGAATGTTCATGAGATATATAAAAAAATTAATTGAAGTCGCTCTTAATTGTCCTTCATTAAATGAGTATTGTGTTGTTATTGGATAGTTTGTATGCATGTCAATAGATGTACCATAATATTATTGTCTAGTGTTTTTAGAGTGCGCTCGAATGAAATTGACGATTCATTGCACTAAAAACATTAATAGCAAGCATCATTCAACCAGAATCTCTACCATCACTACGATAGAATGGTTGGAGCATGTCATTCATTTGATCATTTGTCATTTGCTAAACAAAATAATAAGTCATGTAGGAGAAGTAAGCCTTGTAATTTTTTTTAAGTGAAATATACATAAATTCTTTTTATAGTTGTCATGTGCTTATAAGCTGTTTGAGGTTCAAACTCAACTTGAAGTAGATATACTGGAGCACAAGACATATATTAATGTAAATAATTAGCTATTACATGATAATCATTGTTTGGTATGATTATAGTTTTGATAATGTAAGCTAATCTTTGATTTCATAACTCTTTGCTTGCTCGATAGTGGTCAAGCCAATCAACGTCTGCCTTACCTCTACCACCCACACGCTTGAAGTTTGGATCAATTGATTCAATGTTGACCTATGGTTACCCTTAAATTGTCTTATAGCAAGTATGTTTCCAATGTACTAATGACACTCGTGATCTCTAGACTCTTAAACCTGAGATGTGCATTAGTGCTAGAAGGAGAAACAAACTCTCTATGTAGGAGGTCTAAATTACATTTAATGTAAGCAAATATTTAAGAGAAAAATTAAAAAATTAATTATTTTAAAACACAATAAATAAATATTTTTATTTAATCCTAGTATGTCTCAAACTATCTAATTCATTATGTTAAAATATTTTCATTATTTATAGAAACTGATATTATTTTATGCTCATTTCACTAACATAGACTTAAAAATTTTAATGAAATAAAGAAAGAAAATATTATAAAGTAAATTTTTAATGAAATAATAATATCTTAATCTAAATAGTTTATCCAAGAGGTCAGTAGAGTGAGGTTCATTCAAGGTTGGACGACCAACATTTAGCCGCTTCCAAGCCCAAGTGCAACATCCAACTATATTTAGTCTAGTAGTCTTAAGTAGTTTCCCACATCTCATATATGTATTTAGCATACTTAGCTGTGACATTGTGGTTTGTGGTGTAGTTTCCCACGATGAGGTCACATGTTCGAATTACGCATATTGCCTCTACCAAAAACATAAATCCCAAACGTTAGAGGCATGTTTTAAGAAATTATAACATGATTTATAAATGCCATTAGGAGTTAAACATTTAATAATGTATGTTAAAGATGTAATTATTAAGTCTAACTAAACTTAATTTAATTTTTTTATTTATAAATATACCAAGCAACAATTAAATATTTATTAAACCAATTAATTAAGAATAATAATTTTATTGACTAGTTAAGTAATTATACTAAACAATAAATTATTATTCATTAATTAATAATTTATAAGTTATTTACTAAATAAACCCACGCCATCGGGAAGCTTATCAGACCGTCCATCACCGCACAATCTTATACGACTCTCCTTCTCTTTTTCTTCACTCGCTCTAATCTTTTTCTTTATAAAAGAGCATTATCCGCTCTTATTTTATTTCACAAGAAAAAATACAAGCCCGGGAAAGAGGTCCCAACACACATAGCCTACAATCACACAAAAGAAAATAAAAAAGAACCTCTCTCCAACATGAATACAACTCACCCACCCCGCAAACACAACAAAGATTCAAACACACAAAACCAAACAAAAAATAAAAATGTACACCAAAGCGGATAAACATCCAAGGGACTAAAAAATTAACCAATATCTTTTAAAGCTACCAGCAACAGATTGTGAGGAACAATTTTAGAAACCATAACACCATTCAGCTTCAATCCATATTTAGCCGTCCAATGAGCAACCTTGTTACCTTCTCGCTTAGTATGAGACCACTGATAATCAAATGCTTGAATAGAGCAATAATCCTTCTCATCTTCATATTGATACTCTAATGATAATCAATCTGCAATTGACAACACTTCGATAGAATCAAAGAATCAGTTTCCATAATAATATATTTCCAATCATAATAAATAGTCACCTGAAGACCAAAGACTAAAGCATCAGCTTCAGCAACTAGAGGAGAATCGAAAAACACACCTGCCGAGAACCAACAAATAATAGAGCCGAAAGAATCTCTACAAACTTCACCGACACTAGCAGATAAAGCATTCCAACAACCATCTACATTAATTTTAATAAAAGGCATCAATGATTTATGCCACTTAACATTATAATAAATCTTATTGTGCACAGAAATAAGAATGTCCAAATACTGCATCAACTTTTTCATATTACCCGAAATCTTGTTGTTAACTGTCAATAACTTTAATCCTTTATACAAATAATTAAAACCATACCAACAGTACGATGCACATTGAGAACAATATTGTTGAATTTACTATCATTTCTAGCAAGCCATATAAACCAAATAATAATAGTAGGTATAACAGTAAAAAAACCATCAACAAGAAGCTTTCAAGCATTGAAAACATCAGAAATATTGTTATATAGAAACAAATCCTGTTGAACCTGGTTAACTACAACTTCATAATAATATCATTCCAAATTGCAGTAGTAAAATGACACTTAATAAAAATATGATCAATATATTTCTCATTATCACGACATAATACACAAAAGGAGGCATCCTTAAAGCTATCATCTTAAGAATATCATTAATAGGAAGGATATTATGTAAGCCTCTACAAACAAAAAAAGAGATGGAAGGTTTAATCTAAGGATTCCAAATCCATTTCAGATTTAAACCTTGAAAGTTTTGAAAGGAGTTAGCATAAGAGTCCCCCAATTTGCCTTTAATTTTTGGCACATCAGGCTTATTCTAATTAATAGGAATAGAAGCAATAAAATGAGCATCATCATAATGAACCTTATTCAAAAGTTCACTTAAACACCAATTACTATAAGACCAAAGGTCATTAATCTTGGTATTAATAGTCTCAGGACCACCATAAAAGTCAGCAAGAGCCCCTTTACCCAGCCAATATCATACCAAAAGGAACAATCACCTTCACCAATGTCCCAACAAATTAAATCACCAGATTATTTAGCAACTTTAAGCATTTCACGCCAAATAAAAGAATCAGTTTTATTATAGGTAATAGTCATAAGATTCTTATTAGAGCAACATTTTACATCATCAAAGAAGCTCAAATAAAATTATTCTAACAAAAATGATACCATAATTTCATAAAATTGATCTTAATAGAATCATTTAAGCTTCTAAAACCAAGACCACATTTCTCTGTAGGTTTACAAAGCTTATTTCAACTCTTCCAATGGATTTTGGAATTACCTTTACCTTCCCACAAAAATAAAAAGATTTTCAATCTTCATAATAACATTCAAAGGCATATTCATAACTTGAAGAGTATAAAGAGGGAGAGAAGTAAGAACACTTTTAAGAAGAGTTACCCTCCCACCAAATGAAAGAAACTTATTTTCCCATGATAAAATCTTATTCTTGATTTTATCAAATAAACTAAAAAAAAAGAGCACTTCTCTTCTTAGCCTTATCCATATGAAAACCTAGATAAGTCAAAGGTGAAGAAGCTTTATTACAACCAGTAAAATCCATAATCCAATTTTTCTTAGAAACATTGATATTTTTCGAACAGTAGAAAGAGCATTTAGAAGTATTAAAGAGCAATCCAAAAAGATTCTAAAAATTTAAAATCTCTTGCCAAACTCTTTTAATGAAATGTTTATTAGCATTGGTAAAGATAATCAAGTCATCAACAAAACACAAATGTGAAATACACAATTTGCCTTTATGATTATAATTCAAACTAGGATATCTACTAAATAAACCATTCAAGCATCTAGATAAATAATCAAAAGTAATAATCAAGAGATAAGAAGATAGAGGATCTCCCTGCTTGATTCCCTTTGAGCATTGAAAAAACCATGTTTAGTACCATTACTAAGAGGAGAGTAAAAGTTGTCATTGAATAATCTATAAATTAGCTTACAAAAAATATTATTAAAACCAATAACTTTAAAGGATATCAATAATAAATTCCCAACGAATAGTGTCAAAAGCTTTTTTAATGTCCATTTTGAAGATGACATTCCCTCATCTATTTTTTTTATCAATATCCAAGAGAAGCTCTTGTACTATAAGAGCATTATCACAGATATTCTTGCCTTTCAAAAAAAACAGATTGATTCATGCTAGTAATTCATTAAAAATTTGTTGCAATCTCCTAACCAAAATTTTTGATAACCTTAGATAGAAAAATATTCAAACTAATAGGTCAAAAAGCATCCCAGGTATTAGCATCACGCACCATGGGAATCAACACAATATTAGAGGATTTAAAATATCTCGGCAGTTCCTTTCCCCTAAAAAAGTCTTGAATAGTATCAACAACTTCAGTATGAATAATGTCCCACCCATGTTTATAGAACTCAGCCGTGAAACCATCCAGACCAGCAACTATGCCCGTTTCTATAAGATTAATAATTTCTTTAATTTCAACACTACTAGGAATACTGGTAAGCAAAACATTATTAATAGTAACATCTCTACTATAAAGATTCCTATCAATAGGGGTGAGGGAATCATCATTGCTTTGGAAAGCATTAGAAAAATAATGAATACCATTATTAGCAATATCATTAAGATTATGGAAAACAGTACCATCTGTACCAACAATCCTTGAAATCAAGTTAGCATTTTGACGATTCTTAATACTGGCATGAAAGTAGGTCGTTTTTCTGTCTTCATTCAAGATATGAGTCTTAGCAGCTTTTTGAGCAAAAAAAGGTTTCTTCCATATTAATAGTATCAGTCAACTGTTTCTGACCCTGAAACAAAACATGCAAATCAATATTATTATTAGCGTAATCAGTTTCCAAACCTTTAACTTTTTCTTCAAGAGCCTCAATGTTTTTTTTGAAGATGCCCAAAAACATCCCAATTCCATCTCTTAAGAGCTTCAGCAAGATTCTTGTGCAAAACCCAAAGCTTATGACCGGAAGAGCCAGAAACCTGAATCTTCCAGTTATCTTTAAGGAACTGTTTAAAAATTATCATAAAGAATCCACATATTATAAAATCTGAATCGGTAATGAATGATATAAGAACTATTCCATATTTTTAAAAGAATATGAGCATGATCAGAAGTATCAATAGCTAAGTGAGAAACATTATGCAAAGAGAATTTATTTATCCAATTAGTATTTGCAACATATCTGTCAAGCCTTTCAAAAACCTTTCCTTTATGCCAAGTAAAACGGTTTCCTTGAAACCTCAAATCATAAAGCCTCACATCTATCAAAGTATCATTGAATTCATCAATACTCTTAAAGTTAGGAGTGATTCTTCCTTTCTTTTCAATAGCAGAAGAAATAATATTGAAATCACCTCCCATAAGCCAATCATCATTAGAAGGATTAATAGATTTAATCAAATTCTAAAGCTCAGCCCGAGCTTGTTTAGTACAACTCACATAAATGACAGACAAAAAAAAGAATCTTGAGAATAATGAATACAAAGATGCAAAAGTTGAGAATGATTGATAAGAATATTAATCTTCAAAAAATCTTTCCATAAAAAACCAAATTTTATTATTTATATTAGCAAAAGCTTTGAAATCACCAAATCTTTGCATATAAATCATTATTTACAGTAGCAACCATAGGCTCAAGAATGCTCAAAAAAATTAAATTATAAGCACGAATAAGATTATGAAGCCTATTAGAAGCACAAGATTTCACTATGCCTCTAATATTCCAAATTAACGTGTTAAATTTCATCAACAACAATCTTTCCCTTATTCGATCTAGTAACAATAGCTATTTCAACTTAGCAATTTCTTTTCCTTGCAATTGAACTTGCAAAGCCTCAGGATTAATATAACTTAGTTCTCGATACCCTTAGAACTTTCTTTTTCTTGATGATCGTTGGATCATCCAATCCTCCTCTAACTCCATTCCAGTAAGAGCAGGGCCAACCTCCTTCAACGGGCTTCTATGCACAATCAATTGTTTATCAACATTCAAATTACTAGAATTAAACACGCTGTAAAAATCTCTAACCAACTCTTTAGAAATCAAATTTCCATTATCCTTAGTATTGGACAGTATAATAGCAGATGGAGGAAGTGCATTCTTGAGCATCAAAGGAATATCAACCAATTTATGAACTATAGAAGAATTCCCACTTGGTATAGATAATTGATTACTATCTAAAGATTGTAAAGAAACAACGACATCAATCATAGAAACATTGCTCAAATCTTGATCCCTCTCATAAGAAAGTAAACTTCCAATGTCAGAATTATTGTGTGAATTGGCAATAGAAACAGGAATGACATTCACATGCATTTTAGTAACCACAGCAGTATTTTCATTTGGTAAAGAAAAATTATTACGAGCTAGACAATGTAAAGAACCAACTTTATCATTCAGATTATGCTGGATAATTTGAGGAGCTTTAGATTTATGATGCAAACCAGTCTAATTAATTCTTGACTCATTTTTATATTTACGCAGTTCATGATGAACATTGTAACAATGAGAAAGAAGGTGTCCAAATATTTTGCATTTTGTACAGTAATGCGAAACAAATTCCATCTCCACTTTCTGCCAATAGCCATCATTCGAATCACCCAACCAAATAGAGTCATGAAAAAAAGAAGTTACATCCCGTTCAACTAATATTCTAGCCATCGAGGGTCTAGACAAAGTGCTTGTAGCCACATCCATTTTCAATGGCTTACCAAAAATCAATCTTAAGGAATAAAGAACTTTCGGATTGGAATAATGAAGTTTCAATCCTGGAAACCGTATCCAAATAGGCACAATAGGTGGCTCTTCCATAGGGTTAAAACCAGGAGTCCATTTAATAAGTTTCAGATAGCACTTTTCAATGGTCAAAATCTTTTTTGCAAATAAAGAGGTGTAATTCTCTTCTAATTGCAATTTAATCATTAGATTTCTACCATCAATCAACCTTAAATTCCAACCCCCAAGAAAATGTAACTCAGAAAGAACTTCTTAATTATCTCTATTTTAGGATGAGCCCAGTGTCTTTTTCAAAAAAAAAGAAGTGCATGTTTACCGTTCTTACGAGAAACCCTTTGAAGCAAAACCCCATTAGGATTTTTGGTGATACGATTAAGAAAATCCTCACTTCTCCCCAACCATATTATTTACCTGAAATCGAAGGAGCAGCCTATCCCATGGAATAAGCAGATCGAGAAGATCCAGCCGAAAAACTCCCGAAAACGAAACCTAGGTGAGAACTTGACGAGAAAACAGGGCTGCTCCAAGAAAGCTCCTAGAAAACCCCATTTTCGCCTAGGTCCTGCGGCTTCGAGCGGTTTCGGGAACGGCGGGAGGCTTCACGGGAGCAGCGGCGTGCTCTGTCCTAAATTCGTGAAAAGGCGGCATCTTTGCAGAACCCTATCAGTGTTTGAAGGTGGTAGCCGTTCAAAAACTCCCCCACCCCCCTCCCCCCTTTCTTTCTTTTTTCCTGGCCTCTAGAGTTCTAGCGCCGCAAATGGCTGAGCAGGGCGATCTCAATGAGGAAACCCTATCCAGGTTTTTTTCAATTCCTTTTTGATTATTAGAAGACCCTATAATTGTGCTTACTCTCCTCCTTTCACTTCTTGTGATCATATATTTTCTATGCTGGAATCCAGGGAAACTCCTAAACTCGTCGCGTTGCTCAAAGAGATGAAAGACGGACTTGATAACGTGAGGATCAAAGTGCAAGATCTGACTCAGAAGGTGATAGTAATTTCTCGTTAACCTTTTTCGGATTATCGGAACTCTTATCTTTTGGTTCGTCATTAGGTTAAGCAGAGCCAACTGTCTACTGCAGAAGGAATGAGCTACCTGGAGGCGAAGCATTTGCTTCTTCTAAATTATTGTCAATCCATAGTTTACTATATTCTTCGTAAGGCCAAAGGATTGCCGATTGAAGGCCATCCCGTTGTCAGGAGCCTTGTGGAGATTAGACTGTTTCTTGAGAAGGTCTGTGATGATACACAAACATGAACTTTTGGTTTTCCATTCTGTTAATTTACATTAAAGTTTTTGTTTAATGTCAGCTAACTTAGTTGATCAAGGTATTTTGAATTTGTGTTTTTTTTTTTGTTTTTTTATTTCCTTATTTTGGCATTTTGTGTTGTAGATTCGTCCAATTGATAAAAAGCTTGATTACCAAATTCAAAAGCTCACAAGGGCTGCTGGTGGTGGTACTGCTGCAGAGAAAACTTTACAGGAGCAGTCGAAGGTGGAATCTCAAGAGGAAGATCCATTGAGGTACCGCCCAAACCCAGATTTGCTTGTAAGCAAAACAAGCCAGTCTCAGAAGGTGATTAGATCTAGAATTGTGAAACTGCTTCCTTTATCATTTACTGTCTGCACTTTGTTTTCCTTAGTGATGGCTTATGAATGAAGTACTTTTTAAGTTGAATTTTATCACATTACTTTAGGGAGTTGTATTTATTATATCATGTATTCAGATTGTTAGTGTGTTCGCAACGTTCTGGTGGGTTCCTCTTATCTAGTTGATTTATTGCAAACTTGGAGTTTTGATGTCATTTATATGGAGAAGCTTTTTTATCCCCTTCATAGATTCCTAAAGATACTACCTTTCTTTTGCTTGGTGATATTGTTATTATTATTATTGTTTCCAGTATACTTATATAGGCATTTTTTTAAAATTCTCATAACTAATGTTTTTTGTCATAAGTTGCATGCCTTTTATTCCTTCTATCTTCTAATGATGTGCCATTTCATTTCCTCACTTCTCAAACAAAGCTATACCAAAATGCATAGTCCACACATCTCTCATGTATCTCCTTACACATTAGATTGGTGGAAAATTTTCATACATACCACTCAGTTCCCATGTATTCACATATCTAACATCTAAACTTCAATTTTTGCATATATACCACCTTACCTATGCATGAAAAGGTAAATTTCTCTTTTTAAAAGTTAAAATGGTGGTATTTTTGATGTGGTATGAAAGATTTTGGTGGTATAAATGTAAAAAGCAAAATTTAGGTGTTAGATATGTAAAAACATAGGAAATGGTTGGTATGTTTGTACATTTCCCTAGGTTGATTTGTTGAATTGAATTATGCATTTGATTCATTTGTTTTTCCTTTTCTTACTTAGGATGTTGGTGGTGTATACCGGCCACCGAAATTCGCACCTACAAGCATGGATGACGATAAGATGTCAAAACAAGAGAAACAGGCCCTAAGGAGGGATAAAGAATTGCTGCGGCGGACGAAACAAAGTTCTTACATGAAAGAGCTTATGGATGAGTTTGAAGATAAACCTGAAGAGGTTATCTAGTTTTCCATTATATTTTGATGCATAAATAGAATATATTTTTTTTAAATCTGAGTAAACTGCCATTTATATTGAAATTCCACTTTAGGTAAGGGAATTTTTTGGATCAGAAAGCAGAGAAGTTTCAAGATATGTAGCAAAGCGTGAAGAGCAAGCTAGACAAGAGGAAGAACTCTTCAATCGTGCTCCAGTTACGAAGCGACAAAAAAGAACCGAAAAGCACATGAAAAATTCAAGGAACGGGTAATGTTTAAATTGTGGCATCATAATAAATTATTTTTTGGTCCTTTTTAGATGTAAACCTTAAGGAATGCATTGAGATAGAACTTAAATTTAGATTTCACAACATCTTTGCAAGCTCTGTTATTTTACTTGATGCAATAATCTCCAATTTACTCAAACTGCCATCTACATCAGAAGTCTCTTTTTTTTCTTCCTATTATCTAAAACTAAACTGTGAAATCTGTTGATGTTTTATAGGTTAAAAGCACAACAAAATGATTATTGAAGAATAGTACAAATTTATTCATCCTTCACAGTCTCCATTTAGTATAATAACATGTGATTCGACCTTCTTTTCCTGGTTGATGTTGATGACACCAATTAGGCATTTTAAAAAAAGAACTAGAAGCTTTTACAAGGCTAGATCTACGAGCACCTTAAAATACTACTTCATAACAAAAGGAAATTGAGAAATGATTACATGAATTTGTATATAATCCCATTGAACAGCAAGAATTCAGATGTTTCTTGCTATTCTTCATTTGGTGTTGGTTGTCTTTCACTATCTAACCAAGTTCTATTCGGCCCCTCCAAGTGGTTCAAGTTTTGATTGGATGTTCTAAAGGTGGGTTTGAAACAAAAGGCCTGCTAGAATTCCAAAAACCTATAAGAATTCAGATGTTTCTTGCTATTCTTCATTTGGTGTTGGTTGTCTTTTCACTATCTAACCAAGATCTATTCGGCCCCTCCAAGTGGTTCAAGTTTTGATTGGATGTTCTTAAGTTGGGTTTGAAACAAAAGTCCTGCTAGAATTCCAAAAACCTATAATTTAATTCATGAGAAAGATGGGCTTGATTATTTCTCAGCAAAGAGAAACACCTAATAAGAAAAAAATAGGCTATTGAGAACCTTATTGAAGCACTTTTTGATTCAAGAAGATGGTGAGATTTCCTCAGGTCGAAGAAGATGCTTCCATGTATGAGTATCACTGTAGCCAATAAACTACTACTATAATGCATTGCGTTAGGAGTTGGTTTGTGAATCCATGCGATGTTGTTGTATCCTATGTCTTCAAGATCGGTCCTTAGTTTCCTCTTCTTCTGCTCTTTCTAGTATTGTCTTGGGCAGATAACAACTAGAACTCAAGAATGGTGGGTGTGGCACTTTTGTTGCTTGTTGTGCCAATACAACCACTGAGAAGCTTCCAAACCCAGTCATAATCGCTCATTTTTCTTTCAGACGTTCGCTGTTTTTGCTAGACACCTCCTTACAATGGATACAACTATCCCTTCCTTAGATAGCCACTAAAAAAGTTTTTCAGGGTTTGTCATGTTAACTCTTTGGAAATTAGCCTCCTTTCATCTTNTTATATACACGTTGAATTTGTCCCAATACCTAACCGTAACCATAAAGCACTCGTGCACCTATTCGTGTATAATTGTACTCATCTTTATCCAAACAAATAAAAAAAAAGAACTTACCGTCGCTATCACGAGCGTTATTTACGTACGTCATACGCACGCAATTCTGCGTTCGTATGACCCCAAATAACCTTCCAATAACTCAGTTATTACTCAGTTATTGAGGGTTATTAAGACGTTATTGGGGGTATTAACCCTAATACCATATAATTAATCTACCAATTCATTTCCCGGCTCGGCGCTCATTTTTTTTCTGTCATTGGAGGGTTTTGTGATGTTATTGAGAGTATTAACGCCAATAACCTCAAAATAACCCTCCAATGTCGGGATGCAGCGAGGAGGGCGGAGGTCCGATTCTCGCTCTCTGCCGGTGCATACAGCCGTTGTCCGCACATCCGAACATCCGGATGTAATAATTTTTCGTACCTTTGAGCGAAACCCTCCTTGCAGACAAGACTCGAGAAGCTCAACAGCGACGACAACGCCGGCGATGGATCCAATGACCGTCCCTCGCGCGATACCGGTCTCCGTCGTCTGCCCCTTCAACGCTCCGCTCACCGCCCCTATCACTGCTCCACCTGATCGCATTCAAATATATATCATTCATGAAATATTCTAAGTTACAGCATGATTAAAAATTACAATGCTGCTTAATCAATCCCAAAAAAGATAGAGAGACAGAAAGGTATTACAGAGAGCAAAAGTACTGGTGAGGAAGGCAGAACCAAGTTTCTTCAGAATCTGCATCAATTAGATGAAGAGAGTGAGAGGAAACCAAGAGGGAGAAGAACAGGGAAGAGGAAGCTAAGTCCAGAGACAGAGGAAGAAGAGTAGGAAGTGTGCTGCATTTATAAGGCGACGACTGAGAAGTACTGCTAGCTTTACTGAGATTCTGCAATCTTTTATTTCCAATTACTATTCTGCTTATTCAGAATCAAGTATAAATGAGGGGTCGAAAGAAAGCATATACATACCACACAATTCTGATATATTTTAATATTTAGTACCTAAATTTTGATTTTTATATTTATTAATATAAAAAATACTAATTTTTATGTATTAATATTATGCATGATTTAGTTTAATCAAATAGAATTTATTTTATTTAACTTTATTTTAAAGTTTTTAATTAATGATTCATTAGGATAATAATTAGACTAATTCGATTTTAATTAGAAAAAATTAGAAATTTTTTTATTAATTAAAATTATTGATGTATGTGCTAATCAAGAAATTAATTTGATTTTAATAATTAAAATCAATTAAATAAAAAATTATTACCTTAAATGATAGTCTTTTATTTTCATTTAATTTTATGAAAATACAAGCTATTTTAAATTATCATAATATATAGATGATTAATTATTAGTTGAGTTATTTAATTAGATCAAGTATAAATATTTACTCTAATTATTAATTTTGAAGCAAGAAAAATAAATATAATAAAAAGTCTCGTTAATATAAATTCTTAAATTCTGAAATATGCGAGTTCTAATTCAAATTAACAATTCAATGCAAGAAATTTTCAGAAAAAAAATATTTAATGAATACTATATATTTGATAAATTAAAAAATAATATTTTTTTGTTAGGCTAGTTAAGTCAAATGAGACCTAAAGTGGGTTATAATATTCTCACCCTACTCATATATAAAATGATAGAGCATGCATGCATTGATTTAATTTTTAAAAAATATATAGAAATTAATTAAAATATTTTTAAAGTAATTATTTTATTTTATATTATGTCAACACTATAGGAATACTATTAATTAGCGTCAGAATTAGCGCCGGAAATATTTTTGATATAAAATTAACGACTAATTAGTGTTTGTTAGCGTCGCCTCTACGATCCCAAAATCAAAAGAAACGACGCTAGTGAGCTGCGTCGAGCAGAGGTCGATAAACTCACTTATTAGCATCGGTCATAGCCGACACTAAATTCGACGCTATAGCCCTAATATAGGACTCCCGCAGACCGCAGCCCTGCTCCGTGCACTCTTTCTCCTCCGACTTCATTTCGTCGCCTCCTAAGTTTCTCCTGCGAATCCAGCTGCGTTTCACCTCTCCAACTCCGTCTAATATTAGAAATCCTCTTCGACGCCTCCAAACTTCGGTTTAGCATAAGTTTTCATCTTTGTTTTTCTTGTGTAGGTGTTAGATCCAAAAATACACATGTTTTGCTAAGCTTTTTTGGTATTCCATTGTTAGTTGAGCAATTCAAATGGATTTTATGGTTTTTCCTAAGTTTGTGTGTGAGATATATAATTACATAAGAAATTTATGCCATGTATTAAAATTTTGGTGTGAGATACGTAAATGCATAAGAAGATTGTGGTATGAATATAAACGTGAAATTTAGGTGTGAGATATGTGAATGCATAAGAAATTTGTGTTATTTAGGTGTGACATATGTAAATCAATTAGAAATTTGTGATATGTATGTAAATATGAAAATTTAGGTGGTAAATATGAAAATTTAGGTGGTAAATATGAAAATTTAGGTGTGAGATATGTAAATATGAAAACTTAAGAGTGAGATATGTAAATGCATAAGAAAATTGTGCTATGAATGTAAATATGAAATTTTAGGTATGAAATATGTAAATACAAAAGATATTTGTGCTAGATATGTAAATATGAAAATTTAGGTATGTGATATATATGGAAATATATAAGAAATTTGGGCTATGTATGTAAATATGAAATTTTAGGCGTGAGAAATGTAAATCCATAAGAAATTTGTGTTATGTATGTAAATATGAAATTTATGTGTGAGACATGTAAATGCATAAGAAATTAATGATATGTACAATTATGGTGGAGTTAAGGTAGTGTTGACTTTCTCTGGATTTGTGGGCTACAGGTTTTGGGTATGATGGTAGGTGACCTAAAGTTTTAAATGGACTGTGTAATGTGTAGGTGCACTAATCTATAGAGCAACATTTATTGTCCGGATGGATATTCAAAGCGTTAGATTGTGGATGCATAACAGATTATATCTAGGAAGAAAAGAATTAACTGACGAGTTTATTTCTTATGTCGAAGAATTTGTGCATGTGGCATCGCAGCTGGCCGTTCACCTCTCAGAATGTAGGTTCCAATGCCCATGTGTGAAACACAAAAATCAAGTGTACCTGACACCTAATGAAGTGAAGTTGGACATATACCTTAGGGGCTTAAATCTGATTATTATTATTGGACTTCGCATGGTGAATTAGAACCAGATGTTCAGTAAGGTCATGCGGGAACCTCATCAAGTTATGCACCATGGATTGTTCAAGATTCTGGCACGTATGAGCAAATAATTGATGATGCGACTAGAGTTCATTTTGTTTGGAGTGTGTTGAATGATGATCAGGAACCGAACAGTGAAGCACAACAATTCTATGAACTATTAAATGCTACCCAACAACCATTGTGGGACGGATGCATTGTGGACATAGAGTTAATGCTCGCCCCAAGAATGTTGAGCATCAAATCCGATTTTAACATGTCTGGGGAATGCCTCAATCATGTAGCAACATTATTATAGGAGACGAACCCTGCTGGTAATTTTGTTTCAAAATTTGTAAAAAATAAAAGATGGTGGTGAAGTTAGAGCAACTATTTGAAAAGATAGATTGATGTGTTAACAATTGTATGTTATATTACAGAGAGAATGCACAAGAGACAAAATATAGATTTTGTGGTGCTGATAGATTCAAATCAAAGTTAGAGAGTAAAAACTAGAAAAATATTTCTTACAAGTCACTTTTAATTTTTTATCATTTAACAACTCCAACGATTGTCTGCTTTTATGCTCACAACTCCCACATGACATGGCATACTACCAGATCTGTTAATGCTAATACAAGGATTTATCCCTCAGCTGGTGAAGCTTATAAACACTTCAATCACACTTATCAGGATTTTGCAGTAGAACCATGCAATTTCATGCTTGGCTTATGTGTAAATAAGTTCACGCCTTATAGTCATGTTGTAACACCCTAATCTTGTTGGTCAGTTATTATCACGCCATACAGTTGCCTCATCATATGTGTATGACTAGGTCATTCATAGTTTTAATGTTGATCATACCAGGTACACATAGCCCAAAGAGTAAAATTGACGTGTACTTACAGCCTCTCAAAAATGAGCTACAGATATTGTGGGAAACTAGCGTGTTGGCTTATGATATTGCAACTAAACAAAATTTTTACCTCCGAGCTGGACTTATGTGAAAGATATGTGATTTCCCTACTTATGGCGGGCTATATGGTTGGATTACAACTGAAAAATTGGCATGTCCCTACAACATGAACATGTCTAAAGCATTCACTTTGAAGCATGGAAGAAAAAATTCCTAGTTTGATTGTCACTAAAGGTTCTTAGCACGTGATCACCCATTCCAGAGGAATAAATATGCATTTTTTAGAAATAGAGTTGAAAGATCAAATCCACCCCCAACGATTAGTGAAAGTGATATACTGCAGGTGATCGATGAAGTTTTGAAGATCACTAAGAGTTTGGAATTAACCTCAAGTCATCTTCTAGATTTTGGCGTTGCACATAATTGGATGAAGGAGAGTATTTTTGGGATCATTTATAATAGAAAACCAATCTGATTAGACATAATATGGATGTTATGCATATTGAGAAATTTTTTTGATAATATATTTAATATTGTTTTTTATATCAAGGGAAAAATAAAAGAAAATGTTAAAGCAAGAATGGATCTGAAAGAGTATTGCAATAAGAGGGGATTAGAAGTGCAAGAGACAAATGCAAGTAAAATAATAAAGCCCAAAGCTACTTGTTGTCTCACATCGGAGCAACGAAATGCAATCTTCGAGTTGTTGCATTCTTTGAAGTTTCTAAGTGGTTGCGCCTATATGATAAATCGATGTGTTGATTTGGGGGCAAGTAAAATATTTGGCATAAAGAATCAAAATTGTCATAATTTCATGCAATACTTATTACATGTTGCATTCGAAGCTTTGTCAAAGCTGATATTCGATTCATTGATTGAAATCAGTATATTCTTCAAGGAGTTGTGTGCAGGCACTTTAAATGTTCATTCTCTGTGAAGCATTGACACGAGCATTCCATTATTATTGTGCAAGCTTGAATCAATATTTTCTCCCTGGTTTTTTAACTCAATAAAGCATCAACCCATGCATCTGTGTCAAGAGGCTATACTAGGGGGACCTGTGCAATACAGGTGAATGTATCCCTTTGAGAGGTATTTTGTTATTTTAGAGTGAAATATAATCTCATTTCTCTAAAATGACTAAACTATGCAGATTTATAAATAAAAAAAAATATTAAAAATAAAACATGTCCTGAAGGTTCAATATGTGAGGCATACCTATTATAGGAGAAAATTACTTTTTGTTCTTATTTTTTTGATAAAGAGCAACATGCACATGAAACTATTGGTCGATTGTCTTTGCAAACAGAAATATTAGAGTTTAAGATATTTGGTTAACCATTAGGTAGGCATGCTACACACTACTTAAACGATGGAGAGCTTCGAGCAGCTACTTCGTATGTGAACTGCGACGAAGTAAAACCATTCCTACAATAAGATTAAATCTAATCAAATATTTTTACGGAATGCTTTATCAATTAAATCAGACATACAAATCACAATGATGTCCGAAAGTTATTTGGAGAGCTTGTACATAGAGGATGACTCTCTTGTATGCAAAAAAATCGAAAGAGGTTCAAAAATGGTTCAAATAACACACACATTGAAGTAACTTCNATGATAGATAAATATTGTATTATGTTGATTGTATTTGTTATGTGCAGGTATGTAAAAATGTAACCATTTTGTTGTTTTTTTTTCCTTACATGTTGATGTCAGAAATTTATGTCAGAAATTTCCGATGCTAAAACTTACAACCAGCCAAAGATACAAGTTGCAGCTAAAACGACACAATAGCATCAAAAAAGTCTTACGTTGATTAGCGTCAGATATGTCCGACGCTAGTTAGCGTTGGCTCTATTCAACACTAATTAGTAGCAGAATTTTTTGATGCTATTGTATTGTTACACCAACGTTGTTTTCTTGTTCAACCGTATTTTCTTACGATGACAATTTTCAACCCTAATTTGGATGCAAATGAAAATCTGTCGTTAATGTCGATGCAGAATAAATTTGCGACTTGGGTTTTAACATAAGAAAAAACGTTGATATTCCGACACTAATCTGAATTAGCATCGTAAAACAACCCAATTAACGTCCAAAATTTCAGACGCTAATATGGTATTTCCCCTTAGTGCAAGTTCTCAAAGAGGTCCATCGAGGAGATCGCCACTGGATGATAATAAGAAATTTTGTAAATTATGAAAAAGTATGTGACAACGATAATCCTCCTCTTGTTCTAGATTAAGCTTTAGTATATCTCCTCGATTGTGTTCTTGGGAGATTGGCCCTCATCCAAGATGGGTTTAAATGCATTAGCATGATCTAGATGTATAGGATACATTGCATTAGCATGATTTATCAAGTTTGCAATCTTGAAATTTGAATTTTCTCCAATGAGTTACAAATTAACTAGTAAATAATAATTATTAATAAATAAGTAATTTTGCTTACATCAATAAATTCTTTTTTTTCAGTACTTAAAAAAAAGAAAAAAATATTTGGAAAGAAATGTTAAGTATTAAGAAGAGGCTAATTCCCCTCATATCTCATCCATAATGCTTTATGTATCTCAATCTTAAACATCATCAAGTGAGAGTATGAGACACTCTCAATTATTTTTAAAAGCAAGAGTTTTTTTTACTTATATTGGAATCAAAATTAGATAATATTTTTAAGATAGTTAATTGCAAAGGTCAATGATCAAGCAAAGTGCCAAGATCATGGAAAAATTATTACGTCCGGATACGTCCGAAGTCCAATAAAATCACGCCACATGGAGGTGACAGAAAAATTTTTTAAAAAAATTATTTTAGCACAAAAGAGTATTCCCCCGTGATATTTCGCGTTATTCAGATGTTATTGTGTTGATATTGATGTGTTATTGTGTTATTATAACACTATAAATATTCCCAGAACACAATAATATATGAATACCACCACAATAACACATGAATAACGCGAAATAACACAGGGAATATTCCCTTGCATTAAAAACATTTTTTTTTAATTTTTTTGTCACATCAACGTAGCGGGATTTTATTGGGTCGTGTGGATGATGTAAATGTGAGTATGAATGGTGAAATTTTTATAGTCCAAAATAAGTATAGATAGCAATTTTTTATTTTTAAAATCAGATAGAACATCACAAATAATAAATTATATTGAATGAAAAAATATATATTATTTAACAATTGGTATAATAACAAAAATAATGATTTCAAAGTCATGGTCCTAAGTTAACCCAAATTTTTTTCTCTATTTAATTTAGGTAAGATATGACTTATTTTAATTTAGAGTAAAGATTTTTTATAAAGTCATACTCTTATAATTAATTATATTCTAATAGAGAAATAATTATTCTTATTTTATAAATTTAAGATTTATAATCTCAAGGCTGTTCTTTTGAAAATTAATTTTGATAGCTCAAATTTAGAAAAAATTTTTTCTTGGATTTCATTGGAGGAAAAGTAGGAAGCACCATGTACTATGAAGCTTAGTAATACTTGAGATTGTCATATGATTGGGTTGATAGGCTTTATAGTTTTACAATTGATAATTTATTTTATCTTTGTTGTTTAGTTTGTTACAGATTTAAGACTTATACTCTTACGACAAAAGATCAAGAAAAAGTTTAGAAGATGAGGACTTATGTGGAAATGAGGTAAAATAAATAATCTCATGTCCTAAATTAAAGTGAACTATTATCGATATAGCGACTAAAACCTGATTCCATCAATATGAAATGAGTTTACATTTTCAAACCTATCATAAAATGAAATATGTCTGACTCAACTAGATTAATAACTGTTTGAAAAGAGCAATTAGCTAACCTGCCTCATAACCTCAAAACCATGAAGTAAGGCCAAATTCAAATGTTTCATTAGCAAATTAATGGGAATTATAACTTAAATCTATAAGAAAAATATTATTTAAATATGAAGAGTAGGTACAATACACATAGTTGATACATTAATCTTTAGCTTTTATTATTGGTATTGGTTAAATGTAACTCTAACATGCAATGCATGTAATAGAATTTCATAGTCCGATTAAAGGGGTAAAATTTTGATACAAAATCTTCTGAGAAGTGGCTCATTTTCTCAAAGGTCAGATATGTCAAATGTACATGAGAGAAGTGTATGAATATATAAAAAAAAGGAATCAATATGAATGCATGTGATTAGCTTGCCTTATAATTTATTTCTTATGTCACAGTCCAGGTCAGACACAATCAAATATAAAAAAGTTAAATAGATCATGTTGAAATCATGTGTAATTAGAGTAAACACATTAAGCACAAAAGCAATCAAAGATTTAATTTAGACAACCCAATCTAGTTATATTGGCTCTAGGTTTGTGGGTCTTCAAATTTATCTTTTATGTCATCTAGCCATCACCGGTGTTGTACAATCCATCCTAAATCATCATAATTTCATAAAGCTCTACTTAGCTTTTTAAATTTTAGGAAAATTAAATTACATTCTTTAGAAGAAAACCTAGCTAAGCATCCCTATAAAATAGATGTTGATAGGATAATTCATAATTCAAATTACAACCATGCATTGCTTGGCACTTTCAAGTGTGAAGCCACTTGTCTTATTAATCATGCTTAAAGGCTTGGGCATTTTTTCATAAAATACATGCAAGCAAACATATTAGTTTATGCAAGCGTATACTTTTATTTTAGCCCCTTTAATAATGAGCACCTACAAAAAATAAATATTAATTATACTTATTTCATTTATGAAAAAATATTCATTTCCCACATGACATATATCATACTACAGTCATTCCAAGCATTCCATTCCTGCTCATTATCTACATCGTCGCACGTGAAATGTAGTTTTTAACATCTTAAAATTCTCCAAACCAATTTTTTTAGTTAGGTTTATCTTCAGATTTAGGTTTGTATTCAAGAGTCGTTATTAGAAAAACTCCCTTAATCATCATTCCAAACCTAAGACCTGACAATAGTAGACTATAATTAGCCTAAGGGATTCTTACATCGCTTCTTTGTGGGATCGACACTCTGGTTTTAAAAGAAAACTCTATATTACTTGTAACGATACTTATGTAAAACCCCTAGTGTGCAAATATAAATCAATTCTAAATTCTATAAGACATCTATTTTGCACATTAGCCGCCTAAGTAAACTAGGTCAATTTTTTTGCCATGGAATTAAATATTTGTGTAATTGCGGGTCGGATCAAGTATTTGGTGTTGTCACCAGATATTGAAATTAGAGTAATTATACATATATGTATGCACACATTCTAGGGGGCATCAGTCCTATAGGTTACCTAAAAGGTTGATAAGCCTAAGTGGGCTTAATTTCGATTGAATTCCATAGTTTCATCATATTCTTTTCACTGATTATCTAAAGTTTTGTTCAATTTTATTTTTTTGATTTTATTTAAATCTAGATGAAGGTGGACTTAATTTGGGCTAGAAGTGTTAACTTGGGTTTGTAGTTTGGGTAAATTTCGAGTTAGTGGATCAACCATAACTTGAGTAAAAAATTAGACAAGTTAAGATTCCTATTTCCAACCCGATCCAAAAATTATTCAGGTCAAACATAACCATGATTTTTTGAGTCGAGTTTAAGTTAAATTGATGTGTTAATTCAATTTTTCACACCTCTAATTTTGGTTAGCCATCCACTTGACTCTATAGGGAGCCATTAAGGGCCCAATAAGTGGGGATCTTACGTCTAAGAGTGGATCCTGTGGTGTCATTAGAAATGAGTTCAATAGCGCCTTGAAATTTATAACTTTATCAAAATAAAAAAAACATTAAAAATACCAACCCTAAACCCTAAACTACATATGCGAATAAATTCAAGTTTGGGTATTATCAGAGAAGTTATCTTATACTTTACTGAGCTTTTTAGCCAAAACTTGTTTTCACCCTCTCAATCTTTTATTTTGCCTATTGGTAACAACATGCCTAATTTCATAATTGAAAAACCTTTTTTTTGTCAGAAAATGCATTAACAAGAAAATCGTGGTAGCACTACTTAACATTTGTCAAGACAAATCTTCTAAACGTTACTCGTTAGCAATAGTTCATCACATTCCTAATGTTGAAAAGCTTCCCGCCAAGATTAAACATCATTTGATCACTTTAATTTACAAAAGAATGCATGTTCATTCAATAATCATAAGATAATTTCATTATATAATGCATTTTAAAAATCATAGTCAAAGTTTTGGGAGATGAGGATTCATGTTTAACATAGCTCGAGTTATAAGTGCCTCCATGTTGACCCATTGATTAAAAAAATCATTTTGACCCTTAAGCTTTTGGATGAATCATGTGTACCTTTTTTAGGCATTCTCTTAGTTTGTATTGTTCATTTTACTAGTTTTTGTTGTTCCTCGGTTTTTTATAGAGCTATATCCTTATAGTCTTTTTAAATTTACATGCAAACATAGCACACAATTCTTATATACTTACATATCTCATACCACTCAATATATTGCATATTTTTTATTTAATTTGGAATATTTACATATACCACTTCACTTATATGCAAGAAAAAAATTATTTAATTATTTAATAATTAAAATAAATAATATTTAAAATGTGATGTTAATGATTTAAGATAAGCAAACACATAAGAATTGGGTGGGACCCACTGAAAATCCCAATCTAATTTTTCTCTTGACTTTTGCACAATATTTTGATTATTGCTAGACTTCTCATTAGTAATATATATGAGAAATTAATATGCTTACTTACTTCCTAAATCCGTGGGTGCTCATAGAAAGAAAGCCTCAAGTATTTGTCCACTGGTTACAGAAAACAGTGGGCAGCTGCACAACCGACTCCCTACATATTAATATCAAGATATGATATTTAATAGCATAATATTTTTTTATTATTCCATACGCATAAATAATACTTGCCAAACCCATCGTACCAAGAAATTCCTCTGTGCCCCACACATATTATAACCAGCAACCGCATTGATTCAATACAGTGAACCTCGTGGGGATCGTCTGTAATGTCCACCTTAGGGTCTATTTGGANTGTTTAACATAGCTCGAGTTATAAGTGCCTCCATGTTGACCCATTGATTAAAAAAATCATTTTGACCCTTAAACTTTTGGATGAATCATGTGTACCTTTTTTAGGCATTCTCTTAGTTTGTATTGTTCATTTTACCAGTTTTTGTTGTTCCTTGGTTTTTTAAATTTACATGCAAACATAGCACACAATTCTTATATACTTACATATCTCATACCACTCAATATATTGCATATTTTTAATTTAATTTGGAATATTTACATATACCACTTCACTTACATGCTAGAAAAAAATTATTTAATTATTTAATAATTAAAATAAATAATATTTAAAATGTGATGTTAATGATTTAAGATATGCCAACACATAAGAATTGGGTGGGACCCACTGAAACTCCCAATCTAATTTTTCTTTTGACTTTTGCACAATATTTTGATTATTGCTAGACTTCTTATTAGTAATATATATGAGAAATTAATATGCTTACTTACTTCCTAAATCCGTGGGTGCTCATAGAAAGAAAGCCTCAAGTATTTGTCCACGGGTTACACAAAACAGTGGGCAGCTGCACAACCGACTCCCTACATATTAATATCAAGATATGATATTTAATGGCATAATATTTTTTTATTATTCCATACACATAAATAATACTTGCCAAACCCATCGTACCAAGAAATTCCTCTGTGCCCCCACAGATATTATAACTAGCAACCGCATTGATTCGATACAATGAACCTCGTGGGGATCGTCTGTAATGTCCACCTTAGGGTCTATTTGGGGCAGCTTGTGCGTTTCAGAATAAGCAGTTTATCTTGAAACGCAGCCCACGGGTCAACCGCGGGGGTCGACCCGTTTGGTGTGAAAAACTCAAACGCGGCAGACAGCGTTTTCAAAAACGCACAAACCAAACGATTAGACGGGTTTTTCAAAAACACCCCCTCACTTATAAGCTGCCCCAAACGAGCCCGTAGATCCACCAATTTTACTTGAGCTTGTTTATTATTGTATTATCGGATAGAAAATTTCTGGATTTAGATGNAAACGCACAAACCAAACGATTAGACGGGTTTTTCAAAAACACCCCCTCACTTATAAGCTGCCCCAAACGAGCTCGTAGATCCACCAATTTTACTTGAGCTTGTCTATTATTGTATTATAGGATAGAAAATTTCTGGATTTAGATATATATCTTACAATTCTTATATATATACATAACTAACACTTGAATTTTCATATTTATTTTTATAACACTTTGGTCTTAGACCTATGCATGAAAAGATATGTTTTATTTTTGTTAATATTAATGATAATTTTATGTGGTGTTAAAGATTTGTGTGTTATAAATATAAATATGAAAGTTTTGATGTTAGATATATAAATACATAAATGTATGGAAATGGCCCAAAAAGTTCTANTTATTTTATATATTTAAATTTAGCATTTTTAAAGGACAAATTTTCATAAATAGTATTTTTTTAAATTATATTAATTTAGATTAATTAAAAATAAAAATAAAAGAGGGCAAGCCTCCCATTACATGGGCAGCTTGCCGCCATCCTAAAGTCACCCTATTATTGGAAAATTTATGTCATATGGACGGCGTATGCAGAGATGCATGCGCAGTCCGATCTTCACCGTTGATCAAACAAAGTTGTATTTTGGTGGACCCATTTTTAAAAAAAAAANTATATATATATATATATATATATATATATATATATATATATATATATATATATATATATATATATCCTAATTTTAGAAATTAAAAAACGTTTATTTTGTGTGTGTGTGTGAATACATTAAAATCAATTATTATATTTTATTGGTATACATAATTACAACATTTTCTTAAAATAAAAGTAGACACCTTCTATTTTTATTTTTTATATTTAAATTTAGCATTTTTAAAGGACAAATTTTCATAAAGAGTGTTTTTTAAATTATATTAATTTACATTAATTAAAAATAAAAATAAAAGAGGGCAAGTCTCCCATTACATGGGCAGCTTGCCGCCATCCTAAAGTCACCCTATTATTGGAAAATTTATTTCATATGGACGGCGTATGCAGAGATGCATGTGCCGTCCGATCTTCGCCGTTGATCAAACAAAGTTGTATTTTGGTGGGCCCATTTTTTTAAAAAAATTTTGATAAAAGCTCTGATCAACAGTGGAGATCGGAATGCGCATACATCTCTGCATACACCGTCCGTATGAAATAGTTTTTCCTATTATTGGGGGACTCGGATAAGTTGGCCCATTGCCTGATCAGACCGTTTGGATTGGGTGGTAATCTTTTTTTAATTTAAAAGTAATACTTGCAATGAATAACTTTTTAAAATTTATAAAATAATTTTAAAAAATATGAATATCAAATTTATTTGAATAAAAATTAAATATCAAAATATTAATAAATAATTTTTAAGATATTTTAATATTATCTTTTATTGTAAAAATTAATTTTTTTCCTAAATTTATAAATCTAATATTTAAATTATAAAAATGAAACATTTATTTAAAATTGTAGAGGTGATTTGAACATAAATTTTAAATAATGTAATATTTTATTTTTAATTTGACTATAAGAAGTTAAATGGAAAAAATAGTAACGTGTTATTAATTTCTTAAAAAAAACTTTAATTTTTTATTTAAAATCAATGTTTTTATGTAATTATAATTTGATGGAATTTAATAATTATATATAAATTTTATTATTTTATACTTTAAAAATAGTTCAATTCAAAAAATAGTTCCTGTAAGAATGTTCATAAAGATAAGAATACAAAGTTCATTAGTAGCTAAGGAAAATTAGTTCAAAATGTTAACTTGATTAAATCACCCTAAGAACATATTAAAGCTAATTAATAAAGATAAACATACTAACTAATATAGATAGAGGGACCCATCATCATACAAATTAAAAGTGTTTAGTCATATCAGTCAATGCAAGTNATATAGATAGAGGGACCCATCATCATACAAATTAAAAGTGTTTAGTCATATCAGTCAATGCAAGTTGAAGTGACATGCTAAGCCCATCAATGCCCCTCATGAGAAATCATGTGACACTTATAAGCATTACACTAATTTATGTTAAGATAATATTATGATTGACCCATTATAATGTTAAATTAATTATGGTTATTAGTATAATTATTGCTTCTCCTATCTTTTTGCATGAATATAAATGGGTGGGCCCATCATCGTACTTGGAAGTGTAGGCATATCGATCAATGCTATATGAAGTGGGCAAGTTAGGCCCATCAATGCCTCCCAAGAAGAAATTCTATGATAATTATTATAATTAAACTAATTTAAATTAATATACTATCATGATTGATCATTTATTATAATGGATTAAGGCTTAATAAGAATAATTATTAATAATTTTGTATTATTGCAAAAGTTCCAATGGGGGGACCTCACCATCATATCAGACAACCATTACGTATCGGAAGGAATCTTAAGATGTTGAAGCTCTTCTATATAAGATTGTTTGGATGACATGATAGATTGTATTAGTCCAACTTTTACTTCAAATTTTTTCAGTGATAATATTTCTAAGGAGCAAATGAGATGGGGAAGAAGGCCAGGCTAATGCTACAATATAATGCTGAGCTAAGAGTTGCAAAAGATTTCACACCTACCTACTTCGGTGGGAAGATAAATTGATACAAGTGTCTGTTGACTGCAATCTTCATAAGTTAAAACAATGAATTCTTAAACATCCAAATTTTGTTGTTAATGAGTATGATGTTTATCTTGTTGTCAATTTCAAATAAGTGGTGGATTTATGACTCACATATAATTGATGATGATTGAAGTGAAGTTGTATTATAGAAACATATATGCACTCTCTAGTAATGTATGTTGAAGATGAACCAATTCAATGAAATATGCTAATAAATATGAGTATATCGGTATATTTGCATGAATCACAACAATGGAACAATTTGACGAGTTATGAGTTAACAAAGTCTGATTATGGAAGTCAAATGCAAGATTATGTTTTCTATATGCACATGATTTTATATTTTGGATGATATTACAATATATTAGCTAATATTATTTTTTTTACATGCAAGCCAACTAGTGCAATGCATAACCAGTTTAAGGCTAACACTTCAAGATATAATATGCCCACACATAAGGAATTTAATGAACTTGAATTGCATAGAAATTACTCACCAATAATACATACTAATGAGGAATGTGTGATAGTGGAGTACATAGTAGAGGGTGATTTTTCTAGCCAAAACTCTAAAAAATGTTTTTTGATGACTTATATAATGACATGGTGGATTCAGTTGGGTTAAGAGGTCATGATATGTTACGTGATGTTGTATTTATTAGGGTTGAAGCCTATTCAAATGATAGTTAGTAATGTTTTTGCTAAATTATGTTAAAAAGCTCAAGATCGTGATGCATATATAAATTTTGATAGTCATTTTGATCATGAGATAGACAAAGTTAAGAATCAAAATTCTTTTGACTTCTACGTTGGTATGATCTTCCAAATAGAGTTTGCATTGAAAATGACTATAAATGCTTTATCCATTTGTAATGATGCTTAATATAAGAAATTAGCTTTAAATATATCTAAATTGTTAATTACATTTGTACATCATGATGATGCAAGATTGCAATGTAGATGATACTTACATACTTCAAAAAGTAATTGTTTAGGAGGTGCATGGCACATCTCAATTATTACATATCAACATACATGTAGTCATTTGATTGTGCAAATGGATCACAGATAATGCACTTCTAAATTTATTTATTTTTTTTATAATTCAATGCATATGTTGTTAAACATATATAAAACCAATAGAAATAATTGAGCTTATTGAAGCTAAAATCCAGACTTTAATACATGGAAATTAATGAAAATATAATTATATTAAAACATGAAAATGAACCTTACATAATATTAATGAAAGCTCTTTGAGACAACGAAAAAATATTACATGCAAATCAAAATATTTATAGGTCAATAAAAATTTACATGATATATAAAACTAATAGTTAAAAATACTAAAGCATCGTCTAATGCCATCTACGTCGAGGTGGGATGACATGCAACCGTGATATATATCGATCTGAATCCCTTCTTAGTCTAAGACAGATGTTACGAGTAACTCCTCCTTGATTTATTTATCTACTTCCACATTTCTATGTTCTATTGAGCATTGTTGTCCAAAAATATTAATGAATATTAAGGGAAAATGTTAACAAAGAAAGTACTCCTAATGATGTTGATTGAACTTGCATGGATATTGTAGTGTAGTCATAAGGTAGAGATTCACTCTATTGCATTGCACTTTGATTTGAATCCCATCGTAGATTAAAAGATAGTGAATGTTTGAAATATATAAAAAATTAATTGAAGTAGCTCTTAATTGTCCTTCATTAAATGAGTATTGTGTTGTTATTGGATAGTTTGTATACATGTCAATAGATGTACCATAATATTATTGTCTAGTGTTTTTAGAGTGCACTCGAATGAAATTGATGATTCATTGCACTAAAAGCGTTAATAACAAGCATCATTCAACTAGAATCTCTACCATCACTACAATAGAATGGTTGGAGCATGTCATTCATTTGATCAATTGTCATTTGCTAAAACAAAATAAGAAGTCATGTAGGAAAAAAATACACCTTGTAATTTTTTAAAGTGAAATATACATAAATTTGTTTTATAGCTATCTTGTGCTTATGAGTTGTTGGAGGTTCAAACTCAACATGAAGTAGATATACTGGAGCACAAGACATATATTAATGTAAATAATTAACTATTACATGATGATCATTGTTTGGTATGATTTTTGGTTTGATAATGTAAGCTAATCTTTGATTTCATAACTCTATGCTTGCTTGATAGTGGTGAAGCCAATCAACGTCTGCCTTACCTCTACCACCAACACGCTTGAAGTTTGGATCAATTGATTCAATGTTGACCTATGGTTTCCCTTAAATTGCCTTATAGCAAGTACGTTTCCAATGTACTAATGACACTCATGATCTCTAGACTCTTAAACCTGAGATGTGTATTAGTGCTAAGAGGAGAAACCAACTCTTTATGTAGGAGGTCTAAATTACATTTAATGTAAGCAGATATTTAATAGAAAAATTAAAATTTTAATTATTTTAAAACACAATAAACAAATATTTGTATTTAATCCAAGTATATCTCAAACTATCTAATTCATTGTGTTAAAACATTTTCAGTATTTATAGAAACTTATATTATTTTATGCTCATTTCACTAACATAGACTTAAAAATTTTAATGAAATAAAGAAAAAAATATTATAAAGTAATTTTTTAATGAAATAATAATAGCTAAATCTAAATAGTTTATCTAAGAGGTCAGTAGAGTACGGTTCATTCAAGGTTGGACGACCAACATTTAGCCGCTTCTAAGCCCAAGTGCAACATCCAACTATATTTAGTCTAGTAGTCTTAAGTAGTTTACCACATCTCATATATGTATTTAGCATACTTACCTGTGACATTGGGGTTTGGGGTGTAGTTTCCCACGGTGAGGTCACATGTTCAAATTACGCATATTGCCTTTTGGGCTCAAATTTTCTGAAAAAAAAAGAACTCTTGTTCAATTTCTAAAATTACCATAAAATTTTAACACAATGCCTTAGCTGTTGTTTGGTTGTAACTAGGATTTAGTAAATTTTTTAAATCCATATTTATCAAATTCTGAGGTGATTAAATCTTCAAAACTTTTGATAAGTTAGTAAATCTTGAGAAAATGTTTGACAGCTTCTAATAGGATTTAGGTGGTTAAAAATTTTAGAAACATGCCTCTACCAAAAACATAAATCCCAAACTTTAGAGGCATGTTTTAAGAAATTATAACATGATTTATAAATGCCATTAGGAGTTAAACATATAATAATGTATGTTAAAGATGTAATTATTAAGTCTAACTAAACTTAATTTAATTTTTTTTATATAAATATACCAAGCAACAATTAAATATTTATTGAACCAATTAATTATTAATAATAATTTTATTGACTAATTAAGTAATTATACTAAACAATAATTTAGTATTCATTAATTAATAATTTATAAGTTATTTACTAAATAAATCCACGCCGTCGGGAAGCTTATCAGCCCGCCCATCACCGCAAGATCTTGTACGGCTCTCCTTCTCTTCTTCTCCGCTCGCTCTAACATTTTTTTTATAAAAGAGCATTATCCGCTCTTATTTTATTTCACAAGAAAAAATACAAGCCCGGGAAAGAGGTCCCAACACACATACCCTACAATCACACAAAAGAAAATAAAAAAGAACCTTTCTCCAACATGAATACAACTCACCCACGCCACAAACACAACAAAGATTCAAACACACAAAACCAAACAAAAAATAAAAATGTACACCAAAACAGAAAAACTTAAAAAAAAAAAATACACCAAAGCAGATAAACATCCAAGGGACTCAAAAACTAACCAATATCTTTTAAAGCTACCAGCAACAGATTGTGAGGAACAATTTTAGAAACCATAGCACAATTTAGCTTCAATCCATATTTAGCTGTCCAATGAGTAACCTTGTTACCTTCTCGCTTAGTATGAGACAGCTGATAATCAAATGCTTGGATAGAGCAATAATCCTTTTCATCTGCATATTGATACTCCAATGATAATCAATCTGCAATTGACAACACTTCGATAGAATCAAAGAAACAGTTTCCATAATAATATATTTCTAATCATAATAAATAGCCACCTGAAGACCAAAGACTAAAGCATCAGCTTCAGCAACTAGAGGAGAATCGGAAAACGCACCTATCGAGAACCAACAAATAATAGAGCCGAAAGAATCTCTACAAACTCCACCTACACTAGCAGATAAAGCATTCCAACAACCATATACATTAATTTTAATAAAAGGCATCCACGGTTTATGCCACTTAACATTATAATAAATCTTATTATGCATAGAAATAGGAATGTCCAAATACTGCATCAACTTTTTCATATTACTCGAAATTTTGTTGTTAACAACCAATTACTTTAATCCTTTATACAAATAATTAAAAACCATACCAACATTACGATGCGCATTGGGAACAATATTGTTGAATTTACTATCATTTCTAGCAAGCCATATAAACCAAATAATAACAGTAGGTATAACAGTAAAAAAACCATGACCAAGAAGCTTCCAAGCATTGAAAACATCAGAAATATTGTTATATAGAAACAAATTCTGTTGAACCTGGTTAACTACAACTTCATAATAATATCATTCCAAATTGCAATAGTAAAATGACACTTAATAAAAATATGATCAATATATTTCTCATTATCACGACATAACACACAAAATGAGGCATCCTTAAACCTTTCATCTTAAGAATATCATCACTAGGAATGATATTATGTAAGACTCTCCAAACAAAAAAAAGAGATGGAAGGTTTAATCTAAGGATTCCAAATTCATTTCAGATTTAAACCTTGAAAGTTTTGAAAGGAGTTAGCAAAACACTTAGCATAAGAGTCCCCCAATTTGCCTTTAATTTTTGGCACATCAGGCTTATTCTAATTAATAGGAATAGAAGCAATAAAATGAGCATCTTCATAATAAACATTATTCAAAAGTTCACTTAAGTAAAAATTTCTATAAGACAAAAGGTCATTAATCTTGGTATTAATAGTCTCATGACCACCATAAAAGTCAGCAAGAGCCCCTTTACCCAGCCAATATCATACCAAAAGGAACAATCACCTTTACCAATGTCCCAACAAATTAAATCACCAGTATTTCTAGCAACTTTAAGCATTTCATGCCAAATAAAAAAATCAGTTTTATTGTAGGTAATAGTCATAAGATTCTTATTAGAGCAACATTTAACATGCATCAAAGAAGCCCAAATAGAATTATTCTAACAAAAATGATACCATAATTTCATAAAATTGATCTTAATAGAATCATTTAAGCTTCTAAAACCAAGACCACCTTTCTCTGTAGGTTTACAAAGCTTATTTCAACTCTTCCAATGGATTTTTGAATTACCTTTACCTTCCCACATAAATAAAAAGATTTTTAATCTTCGTAATAACATTCAAAGGCATATTCATAACTTGAAGAGTATAAAGAGGGAGAGAAGTAAGAGCACTTTTAAGAAGACTTGCCCTCCCACCAAAAGAAAGAAACTTATTATCCCATGATAAAATCTTATTCTTGACTTTATCAAATAAACTCAAAAAATGAGCACTTCTCTTCTTACCCTTATCCATATGAAAACCCAGATAAGTCAAAGGTGAAGAAGCTTTATTACAACCAGTAAAATCCATAATCCAATTCCTCTTAGAAACATTGATATTTTTCGAACAATAGAAAGAACATTTAGAAGTATTAAAGAGCAATCCAAAAATATTCCAAAAATTTAAAATCTCTTGCCAAACTCTTTTAATGAAATGTTTATTAGCATTGGTAAAGATAATCAAGTCATCAACAAAACACAAATGTGAAATACACAATTTGCCTTTATGATTATAATTCAAACTAGGATATCTAGTAAATAAACCATTCAAGCATCTAGATAAATAATCAAATGTAATAATAAAGAGATAAGAAGATAGAGGATCTCCCTGCTCAATACCCTTTGAAGCTTTGAAAAAACCATGGTTAGTACCATTAATAAGAAGAGAGTAAAAGTTGTCATTGAATAATCTATAGATTAGCTTACAAAAAATATTATTAAAACCAATAACTTTAAAGGATATCAATAATAAATTCCCAACGAATAGTGTTAAAAGCTTTTTTAATGTTCATTTTGAAGATGACATTCCCTCATATGTTTTTTTTATCAATTTCCAAGAGAAGCTCTTCTACTATAAGAGCATTATCATAGATATTCCTGCCTTTCAAAAAAATAGATTGATTCATGCTAATAATATCATTAAGAATTGGTTGCAATATTTTAACCAAAAATTTTTATATAACCTTAGACAGAAAAATATTCAAACTAATAGATCGAAAAACATCCCAGGTATTAGCATCACGCACCGTGGGAATCAACAAAATATTAGAGAATTTAAAATATCTTGGCAGTTCCTTTCCTCTAAAAAAGTTTTGAATAGTATCAACAACTTCAGTATGAATAATGTCTCACCCTGTTTATAGAACTCAGCTGTGAAACCATCCAGACCAGCAGCTTTGCCCATTTCTATAAGATCAATTTCTTTAATTTCAACACTACTAGGAATACTGGTAAGCAAAACATTATTAATAGTAACATCTCTACTACAAAGATTCCTATCAATAGGGGTGAGGGAATCACCATTGCTTTGGAAAGCATTAGAAAAATAATGATTATCATTATTAGCAATATCATTAAGATTATGGAAAACAGTACCATCTGTCCCAAAAATCCTTGAAATCAAATTAGCATGTTGATGATTCTTAATACTGGCATGAAAGTAGGCCATATTTTCGTCTCCATTCAAGAAATGAGTCTTAGCAGCTTTTTGAGCATAAAAGCTTTCTTCCATATTAATAGCATCAGTCAACTGTTTCTAACCCTGAAACAAAATATGTCAATCAATATTATTATTAACGTAATCAGTTTCCAAACCTTTAACCTTTTTTTCAAGAGCCTCAATGTTTTTCTGAAGATGCCCAAAAACATACCAATTCCATCTCTTAAGAGCTTCAACAAGATTCTTTTGCAAAACCCAAAGCTTATGACCGGAAGAGCCAGAAACCTGAATCTTCCAGTTATCTTTAAAGAACTGCTTAAAATTATCATGAAGAATCCACATATTATAAAATTTGAATTGGTAATGAATGATATAAGAACTATTCCATATTTTTAAAAGAATATTAGCATGATCAGAAACATCAATAGCGAAGTGAGAAACATTATGCAAAGATAATTTATTTATCCAATTAGTATTTGCAACATATCTGCCAAGCCTTTCAAAAACCTTTCCTTTATGCCAAGTAAAAGGGTTTTCTTGAAACCCCAAATCATAAAGTCTCACATCTATCAAAGTATCATTGAATTCATCAATACTCTTAAAGTTAGGAGTGATTCCTCCTTTCTTTTCAATAACATAAGAAATAATATTGAAATCACCTCCCATAAGCCAATCCTTATTAGAAGGATTAATAGATTTAATCAAATTCCAAAGCTCAGCCCGAGCTTGTTTAATACAATCCATATAAATGAGAATCTTGAGAATAATGAATACAAAGATGCAAAAATTGAGAATAATTGATAAGAATATCAATCTTCAAAAAATCTTTCCATAAAAACCAAATTTCATTATTTATATTAGCAAAAACTTTAAAATCACCAAATCTTTGCATATAAACATCATTATTTATAGTAGCAACCATAGGCTCAAGAATGCTAAAAAAAATTAAATTATAAGCACGAATAAGATTATGAAGCCTATTAGAAGCACAAGATTTCACTATGCCTCTAATATTCCAAATTAACGTGTTAAATTTCATCAACAACAATCTTTCCCTTATTCGATCTAGTAACAGTAACTATTTCAACATAGCAATTTCTTTTCCTCGCAATTGAACTTGCAAAGCCTCAGGATTAATATAACTTAGTTCTCGATACCCTTTGAACTTTCTTTTTTCTTGATGATCGTTGGATCATCCAATCCTCCTCTAACTCCATTCAAGTAAGAGCAAGACCAACCTCCTTCAGCGGGCTTCTATGCACAATTAATTGTTTATCAACATTCAAATTACTATAATTAAACAAGATGTAAAAATCTCTAACCAATTATTTAGAAATCAAATTTCCATTATCCTCAGTATTGGACAGTATAATAGCAGATGGAGGAAGAGCATTCTCGATTATCAAAGGATTATCGACCAATTTAGGAACTATAGAAGAATTCCCACTTGGTATAGATAATTGGTTACTATCTAAAGATTGTAAAGAAACAACGGTACCAGTAATAGAAACATTGCTCAAATCTTGATCCCTCTCATAAGAAAGTAAATTTCCAATGTCAGCGTTATTGTGTGAATTGACAATAGAAACAAAAATGCCATTCGCATGCATTTTAGTAACCATAACAATATTTTCATTTGGTAAAGAAAAAATATTACGATCTAGACAATGTAAAGAACCAACTTTATCATTCAGATTATGGTGGATAATTTGAGGAGCTTTAGATTTACGATGCAAACCAATCTGATTAATTCCTGACTCATTTTTATATTCACGCAGTTCATGATGAACATTGTAACAATGAGAAAGAAGATGTCCAAATATTTTGCATTTTGTACAGTAATGCGAGACAAATTCCATCTTCACTTTCTGCCAATAACCATCATTCGAATCACCCAAACAAATAAAGTCATGAGAAAAAGAAGTTACATCCCGTTCAACCAATATTCTAGCCATCGAGGTTCTAGACAAAGTGCTCGTAGCCACATCCATTTTCAATGGCTTACCAAAAATCAATCCTAAGGAATAAACAACTTTCAGATTGAAATAATGAAGTTTCAATCCTGGAAACCGTATCCAAATAGACACAATAAGTGGCTCTTCCATAGGGTTAAAACCAGAAGTCCATTTAAGAAGTTTTAGATAGCACTTCTCAATGGTCAGAATCTTTTTTGCAAATAGAGAGGTGTAATCCTCTTCTAATTGCAATTTAATCATTAGATTTCTACCATAAATCAACCCCAAATTCCAACCCCTAAGAAGATGTAACTCAGAAAAGGTCTTCTTAATAATCTTTATTTTAGGATGAGCATAAGAAAATTTATCAATTAAAGTAAACCTGAAAGGCTCAGTCAAAATGACTGTCTTCTTCAATACCGTTCTGACGAGAAACCCTTTGAAGCAAACCCCATTAGGATTTTTAATGACCTGATTAAGAAAACCCTCACGTACTTCTCCGGAACCGTATTATCTACCTAAACCAAAGGAGCAACGGAACCCATGGAATAAGCCAGATCGAAAAGATCCGGCCGAAAAACTCAAAGGAAAACGAAACCTAGGTGAGAACTCGACGAGAAACAGGACCGCTCCAAGAAAGCTGAAAACCCCATTTTCGCCTAGGGTGCTGCGGCTTCGAGCGGTTTCGGGAACGGCGAGAGGCAATACTGCTTCGAGCGGTTTCGGGAATGGCGGGAACGGCGGGAGGCTTCACGNCATACCAAAAGGAACAATCACCTTTACCAATGTCCCAACAAATTAAATCACCAGTATTTCTAGCAACTTTAAACATTTCACGCCAAATAAAAGAATCTGTTTTATTATAGGTAATAGTCATAAGATCCTTATTAGAGCAACATTTAGCATGCATCAAAGAAGCCCAAATAAAATTATTCTAACAAAAATGATACCAAAATTTCATAAAATTGATCTTAATAGAATCATTTAAGCTCTAAAACCAAGACCACCTTTCTTTGTAGGTTTATAAAGCTTATTTCAACTCTAACAATGGATTTTGGAATTACCTTTACCTTTCCACGGAAATAAAAAAGATTTTTCAATCTTCGTAATAAAATTCAAAGGCATATTCATAACTTGAAGAGTATAAAGAGGGAGAGAAGTAAGAACACTTTTAAGAAGAGTTACCCTCCCACCAAAAGAAAGAAACTATTTTCCCATGATAAAATCTTATTCTTGATTTTATCAAATAAACTCAAAAAAGGTGCACCTTTATTCTTGCCCTTATCCATATGAAAACCCATATAAGTCAAAGGTGAAGAAGCTTTATTACAACCAGTAAAATCCATAATCCAATTCCTCTTAGAAACATTGATATTTTTCGAACAATAGAAAAAACATTTAGAAGTATTAAAGAGCAATACAAAAATATTCTAAAAATTTAAAATCTCTTGCCAAACTCTTTTAATGGAATGTTTATTAGCATTGGTAAAGATAATCAAGTCATCAACAAAACACAAATGTGAAATACACAATTTGCCTTTATGATTATAATTCAAACTAGGATATCTAGTAAATAAAATATTCAAGCATCTAGATAAATAATCAAAAGTAATAATAAATAGATAAGAAGATAGATGATCTCCCTGCTTGATACCCTTTGAAGCTTTGGAAAAACCATGTTTAGTACCATTAATAAGAAGAGAGCAAAAACTGTCATTGAATAATCTATAAATTAGCTTACAAAAAATATTATTAAAACCAATAACTTTAAAGGATATCAATAATAAATTCCCAACGAATAGTGTCAAAAGCTTTTTTAATGGCCATTTTGAAGATGAGATTCCCTCATATGTTTTTTTTTATCAATATCCAAGAGAAGCTCTTGTACTATAAGAGCATTATCACAGACATTCCTACCTTTCAAAAAAGCAGATTGATTCATGTTACTATATCATTAAGAATTGGTTGCAATCTTTTAACCAAAATTTTTGATATAACCTTTGAAAAAAAAATATTCACACTAATAGGTCGACGAGCATCCCAGGTATTAGCATCACACATCGTGGGAATCAGCACAATATTAGAGGATTTAAAATATCACGGCAGTTCTTTTCCTCTAAAAAGTCTTGAATAATATCAACAACTTCAATAGGAATAATGTCCCACCCATGTTTATAGAACTCAGCCTTGAAACCATTCAGACAAGCAGCTTTGTCCGTTTCTATAAGATTAATAATTTCTTTCATTTCAACACTACTAAGAATACTTGTAAGCAAAACATTATTAATAGTAACATCTCTACTATAAAGATTCCTATCAATAGGGGTGATGGAATTACCATTGCTTTGGAAAGCATTAGAAAAATAATGAAAACCATTATTAGCAATATCATTAAGATTATGGAAAACAGTACCATATGTACCAACAATCCTTGAAATCAAATTAGCATTTTGACGATTCTTAATATTGGCATGAAAGTAGGCCGTATTTCAGTCTCCATTCAAGAAATGAGTCTTAGCAGCTTTTTGAGCATAAAAGCTTTCTTCCATTTTAATAGCATCAGTCAATTGTTTTTTACCTTGAAACAAAACATGCCAATCAATATTATTATTAGCGTAATCAGTTTCCAAACCGTTAACCTTTTATTCAAGAGCCTCAATGTTTTTTTTGAAGATGCCCAAAAACATCTCAATTCCATCTCTTAAGAGCTTTAGCAAGATTCTTGTGCAAAAGCCAAAGCTTATGACCGGAAGAGCCAGAAACCTGAATCTTCCAGTTATCTTTAAGGAACTGCTTAAGATTATCACGAAGAATCCACATATTATAAAATCTGAATTGGTAATGAATGATATAAGAACTATTCCATATGTTTAAAAGAATATGAGTATGATCAGAAGCATCAATAACTAAGTGAGAAACATTATGCAAAGAGAATTTATTTGTCCAATTAGTATTTGCAACATATCTGTCAAGCCTTTCAAAAACCTTTCCTCTATGCCAGGTAAAAGGGTTTCCTTGAAACCCCAAATCATAAAGACGCGCATCTATCAAAGTATCATTGAATTCATCAATACTCTTAAAGTTAGGAGTGATTCCTCTTTTCTTTTCAATAGCAGAAGAAATAATATTGAAATCACCTCCCATAAGCCAATCCTCATTAGAAGGATTAATAAATTTAATCAAATTCCAAAGCTCAGCCCGAGCTTGTTTAGTACAACCCACATAAATGACAGACAAAAGAAAATAATTTTGAGAATAATGAATACAATGATGCAAAAGTTGAGAATGATTGATAATAATATCAATCTTCAAAAAACTTTCCATAAAAACCAAAATTTATTATTTACATTAGCAAAAGCTTTGAAATCACCAAATCTTTGCATATAAACATCATTATTTACAGTAGCAACCATAGGCTCAAGAATGCTTTAAAAAATTAAATTATAAGCACGAATAAGATTGTGAAGCCTATTAGAAGCACAAGATTTCACTTTGCCTCTAATATTCCAAATTAACGTGTTAAATTTCATCAACATCAATCTTTCCCTTATTCGATCTAGTAACAATAGCTATTTCAACTTAGCAATTTCTTTTCCTTCCAATTGAACTTCCAAAGCTTCAGGATTAATATAACTTAGTTCTCGATACCCTTTGAACTTTATTTTTCTTGATGATCGTTGGATCATCCAATCCTCCTCTAACTCCATTCGAGTAAGAGCAGGACCAACCTCCTTCAATGGGCTTCTATGCACAATCAATTGTTTATCAACATTCAAATTACCAGAATTAAACATGTTGTAAAAATCTCTAACCAACTCTTTAGAAATGAAATTTCCATTATCCTCAGTATCAGACAGTATAATAGCAGATGGAGGAAGAGCATTCTCGAGCATCAAATGATTATCAACCAATTTAGGAACTATAGAAGAATTCCCAGTTGGTATAGATAATTGATTACTATCTAAAGATTGTAAAGAAACAACGATACCAGCCATAGAAACATTGCTCAAATCTTGATCCCTCTCATAAGAAAGTAAATTTCCAATGTCAACATTATTGTGTGAATTGACAATACATGCATTTTAGTAACCATAACAGTATTTTCATTTGGTAAAGAAAAATTATTACGATCTAGACATTGCAGAGAACCAACTTTATCATTCAGATTATGCTGGATAATTTGAGGAGCTTTAGATTTACGATGCAAACTAATCTGATTAATTCCTGACTCATTTTTATATTTACACAGTTCATGATGAACATGTAACAATGAGAAATAAGATGTCCAAATATTTTGCATTTTGTACAGTAATGCGGAACAAATTCCATCTTCACTTTTTGCCAATAACCATCATTCGAATCACCCAACCAAATAGAGTCATGAAAAAAAGAAGCTACATCCCGTTCAACTAATATTCTAGTCATCGAGGGTCTAGACAAAGTGCTCGTAGCCGCATTCATTTTCAATGGCTTACCAAAAACCAATCCTAAGGAATAAACAACTTTCAGATTGAAATAATGAAGTTTCAATCCTGGAAACCGTATCCAAATAGGCACAATAGGTGGCTTTTCCATAGGGTTAAAACCAATAGTCAATTTAAGAAGTTTCAGATAGCACTTCTCAATGGTCAGAATCTTTTTGGCAAATAGAGAGGTGTAATCCTCTTCTAATTGCAATTTAATCATTAGATTTCTACCATCAATCAACCCCAAATTCCAACACTCAAGAAGATGTAACTCAGAACAGAACTTCTTAATAATCTCTATTTTAGGATGAGCATAAGAAAATTTACCAATTAAAGTAAATCTGAAAGGCTTAGTCAAAATGCTTGTGTCTTCTTCAGTTCCATTAGAATATTTAGTGATCTAATTAAGAAAATCCTAGCGTACTTCTCCGGAACCATATTATTTACCTAGACGGTGGAACCGAACCCATTGAATAAGCCAGATCGAAAAGATCCAGCCGAAAAACTCCCAGGAAAACGAAACCTAGGTGAGAACTCGACGAGAAGACAGGGCCGCTCCAAGAAAGCTGTAAGAAAACCCATTTTCGCCTAGGGTGCTGCGGCTTCGAGCGGTTTCGGGAACGGCGATAGGCAATACGGCTTCGAGCGGTTTCGGGAATGGCGGGAACGGCGGGAGGCTTCACTGGAGCAGCGGCGTGCTCTGACCTAAATTCGTGAAAAGGCGGCATCTTTGCAGAACCCTATCAGTGCTTGAAGGTGGTACCCGTTTCTTTCTTTTTTCCTGGCCTCTAGAGTTGTAGCGCCGCAAATGGCTGAGCAGGGCGATCTCAATGAGGAAACCCTATCCAGGTTTTTTTCAATTCCTTTTTGATTATTAGAAGACCCTATAATTGTGCTTACTCTCCTCCTTTCCCTTCTTGTGATCATATATTTTCTATGCTGGAATCCAGGGGAACTCCTAAACTCGTCGCGTTGCTCAAAGAGATGAAAGACGGACTCGATAACGTGAGGATCAAAGTGCAAGATCTGACTCAGAAGGTGATAGTAATTTCTCGTTAACCTTTTTCGGATTGTCGGAACTCTTATGTTTTGGTTCGTCATTAGGTTAAGCAGAGCCAACTGCCTACTGCAGAAGGAATGAGCTACCTGGAGGCGAAGCATTTGCTTCTTCTAAATTATTGTCAATCTATAGTTTACTATATTCTTCGTAAGGCCAAAGGATTGCCGATTGAAGGCCATCCCGTTGTCAAGAGCCTTGTGGAGATTAGACTGTTTCTTGAGAAGGTCTGTGATGATATGCAAACATGAACTTATGGTTTTCCATTCTATTAATTTACATTAAAGTTTTTGTTTAATGTCAGCTAACTTAGTTGATAAATGTATTTTGAATTTGTGTTTATTTTTTTTGTTTTTTTATTTCCTTATTTTGACATTTTGTGTTGTAGATTCGGCCAATTGATAAAAAGCTTGATTACCAAATTCAAAAGCTCACAAGGGCTGCTGCTGGTGGTACTGCTGCAGAGAAAACTTTACAGGAGCAGTCGAAGGTGGAATCTCAAGAGGAAGATCCATTGAGGTACCGCCCAAACCCAGATTTGCTTGTAAGCAAAACAAGCCAGTCTCAGAAGGTGATCAGATCTAGAATTGTGAATTCCTTTATCATTTACTGTCTGTACTTTGTTTTCCTTAGTGATGGCTTATGAATGAAGTGTACTTTTTAAGTTGAATTTTATCACATTACTTCAGGGAGTTGTATTTATTATATCATGTATTCAGATTGTTAGTGTGTTCACAACGTTCTGGTGGGTTCCTCTTATCTAGTTGATTTATTGCAAACTTGGAGTTTTGATGTCATTTATATGGAGAAGCTTTTTTATCCCCTTCATAGATTCCTAAAGATACTACCTTTCTTTTGCTTGGTGATATTGTTATTATTATTATTGTTTCCAGTATACTTATATAGGCATTTTTTTAAAAATTCTCATAACTAATGTTTTTTGTCATAAGTTGCATGCCTTTTGNCAAAACAAGCCAGTCTCAGAAGGTGATTAGATCTAGAATTGTGAAACTGCTTCCTTTATCATTTACTGTCTGTACTTTGTTTTTCTTAGTGATGGCTTATGAATGAAGTACTTCTTAAGTTGAATTTTATCACATTACTTCAGGGAGTTGTATTTATTATATCATTGTTAGTGTGTTCGCAACGTTTTGGTGGGTTCCTCTTATCTAGTTGATTTATTGCAAACTTGGAGTTTTGATGTCATTTATATGGAGAAGCTTTTTATTCCCCTTCATGGATACCTAAAGATACTACCTTTCTTTTTCTTGGTGATATTGTTATTATTATTATTGTTTCCAGTATACTTATATAGGCATTTTTTTTAAAATTCTCATAACTAATGTTTTTTGTCATAAATTGCATGCCTTTTATTCCTTCTATCTTCTAATGATGTGCCATTTCATTTCCTCACCTCTCAAACAAAGCTATACCAAAATGCATAGTCCACACATCTCTCATGTATCTCACACATTCGATTGGTGGAAAATTTTCATACATACCACTCAGTTCCCATGTATTCACATATCTAACATCTAAACTTCAATTTTTACATACATACTACCTTATCTATGCATGAAAAGGTAAATTTCACTTTTTAAAGGTTAAAATGATGGTATTTTTGACGTGGTATGAAAGATTTTGGTGGCGTAAATGTAAAAAGCAAAATTTAGGTGTTAGATATGTAAAAACATAGGAAATGGTTGGTATGTTTGTACATTTCCCTAGGTTGATTTGTTGAATTGAATTATGCATTTGATTCATTTGTTTTTCCTTTTCTTACTTAGGATGTTGGTGGTGTATACCGGCCACCGAAATTCGCACCTACGAGCATGGATGACGATAAGATGTCAAAACAAGAGAAACAGGCCCTAAGAAGGGATAAAGAATTGCTGCGGCGGACGAGACAAAGTTCTTACATGAAAGAACTTATGGATGAGTTTGAAGATAAACCTGAAGAGGTTGTCTAATTTTCCATTATATTTTGATGCATAAACAGAATATATANAATTGGTATGATATTTGACTCTATGAGAGCTCAAGTTAGTATTAGATTTATCCATATAGACAAACAATTGCGAAGGGTGGATGGATTTATTGCTCTTTCGCTTTTAATGATAGGTTTCAATTTATGTCATTTAAAAGTTTTTATAGTTTGAAGATTTTTTATTTTAGGTAGACCCCTCTAGTTGGGATATTCAATGAATATGCCCATCATGAGGGATTTTGAAATGCTTATTTTGGCTTTTGATTGAGTGTATTCATTTAAACATTAAAAAATGGTTAGTCCTGTAAACTGCAATAAATATTAGGAGGGGGATCATACTAGCTTCATGGGAGCTCATTTTTGTCCACTAGATTCTATTTAGGGAAATAAATGTAGGACTTATGACTTTGCCCTATAGGAAAGACACCCCATTTCAGAGCGTGCATAATTTTGTAATTTTGAAATAAGTATTGAAAATGAGATTTATTGATACCTCTTGAATAAATAATTTTTATTGGAGGAAATTTAAATGGACATGTCGGTAGAGTTGTAGAAGATTTCAGAAATATTCATGATGGCAACGGTTTTGGAGTGACTAATGAAGACAGTAGAGGTATTTAGATTTTGATTTAGGTAGAAGACTTCAAAAATACTCATGGTGGCTACGGCTTTGGAGTAACTAATGAAGAAGGTGGAACATTTTAGATTTTGCTTTAGCGTATTGATTTTGTTATTACTAATACTTTATTCAAGAAAAGAGATGAGCATCTTATTACTTATAAGAATGGATCAAATAATACACGAGCTGATTATTTTCTTATGAGAAGAAGTGATCTTCGAGATTGTAAAGATGATAAGATCATTCCAAGTGAGGATTTAAGTACCCAACATCGTTTATTGGTTTCAGATTTTAAGATGAAGAGTTGTAAAATAAAGAATATTAGGACTCATCATCCTAAAATTAGATGGGGGAACCTAAAAGACAAATAAAATTATTTTTATGAGTAAAATTCAATATGTCAAAATTTGGAATGTTCATGATGAAGCAAATGCTATGTGAGATAAAATAACAAACACTATTCAACAAGTAACAAAAGATGTACTTGGAGAATCAAAAGAAAAAGTTTCTTCAAATAAAAATAGTTGGTGGTGGAATAATAATGTGCAAGAAAAGATAAAATATAAGAAGTTATGTTGTAAAAATTGGTTTAAATGTAAAAACTTACATAACTGAGAAAAATATCAAACGACCCTCAGGGTGTCTAAAAGAACAGTATGTGACGCCGAAAATTCTGCTTTTAATGATCTTTTTAATAAATTAGATACTAAGGAAGGTGAAAAACATATGTATAAACCAGCCAAACAAAGAAAAAAGAAAAGTAAAAATTTAACTCAAGTAAAGTGTATTAAAGATGAAAATCAAAAAGTGTTTTTCTTAGAAAAAGATGCCTGAGTGGAGGAAGAGTATTTTGGTCCCCATTTTTAAGAATAAAGAGAATGCACAAGAGTGTGCAAATTATAGAGGAATTAAGTTGATGTGTCATACTTTAAAATTATGAGAGAGGGTAATTGAATATAGTTTAAGACGTTTTATGAAGATTTCTCATAATCAATTTGGATTTATGTCGGGCGGGTCTACTATGGAATTTATACATTTATTGAGAGGTTTGATGGAGAAGTTCAGAGATAATAAGGAGAACCTACATTTTGATTTTTATTGATTTAGAAAAAGCTTACGATAAGGTTCTAAGAGATATCCTTTAGAGAGTTCTGATTTTTATTGATTTAGAAAAAGCTTACGATAAGGTTCCAAGAGATATTCTTTGGAGAGTTCTTTTTTATTGTTTTATTAAAAAGCTTACGATAAGGTTCCAAGAGATATCCTTTGGAGAGTTCTTGAGAAGAAATGTGTTGTTATGACTTGTATTCAAGTCATTAAAGATATGTATGCTAGAGCTGTTACTTGTGTTTGAACTGAAGGAGGATTGATCAAATATATTCCTATTTCTGTTGGACATCAGGGATTGGCTTTAAGCCCATCTTTTTTTACTTTAGTTATGGATGTTCTTACTAGACATTTACAGGAGGATGTACTTTGGTGTATGTTTTTTTGCTAATGATATCCTTTTTGTGGATAAGATGAGAGAAAAAGCCCAGAAAAAAGGAGGTCTACATTGGAGTCTAAGGGCCTTCATTTGAGTAGAACTAAAACTGAATACATGGAATGTAATTTTAGTAGTAGTAGTACTAGTGACAAAATTGTAACTTTGAGTGATCAAATTATTAAAAGGCGTGAATGATTTATATATCTCGGGTCTGTTGTTCAAAACAATGGTGATATAGATGGGGATGTTAATAGTCTCGGATCTGTTGTTCAAAGTGATGGTGGTATAGATGGGGATGTTAATAGTAGAATTCAAGTTGGCTGGTTGAAGCGGAGGAATGCTTTGGGCCTTTTGTGTGATAGAAAATTACTGCTTAGATTGAAAGAAAAATTTTATAAGACAGTGGTGAGATTTGCAATGCTCTATGATGCTGCATGTTGGTCTTTAAAAGAGAAGCATAATACTAAGTTAAGTGTTGCCAAAATNAGGTTTACATTGGAGTCTAAGGGCCTTCATTTGAGTAGAACTAAAACTGAATACATGGAATGTAATTTTAGTAGTAGTAGNGGTGGTACCTCACTCCACAAGTCAATCTTAAGAGTAAAAAGATCTTCCATGTGAGAGACCAAATGAATCATCAAATCAAGGAATCGAAAATTGGGAATCAATATTTTATTGTAATTTTATGTACTGCTTGTCAATCGGTACACATTTGCCACAAGCCATATATCTTTGGATTTAGTTAGGAGGTTATTGACTGGTGTTGGGATCAAGCCTTTGGTAAGGTGCTTTTCTATGCGATGTCATAGTTTATATTCTTTGTGTCACATCCAATATGTAGAATGATGCGAAATGATTATTTAAAGAGTCAAGCCTCTAAAGCTTGTGCATGTCTACCTATACTTTAGTCAAGCCCAAGCTCATTTTCCTCCTCGTTATTGTTAGTTAAAAAGTAGGAGGATACATGGCTTTTTTGTGTGAATTATCACACATTAAATCAATCTGCAATTCCATATAACTTTTTTATTCCAATAGTTAAGATGATCGATCAAACACATGACTCGTACATCTCCATATTGAATATCATCAAGTCGGTATGGCTATTGAAGACATTCACAAAATTGCCTTTTAGACTTATGAGGGCTATTTTCATTTCACCGTGATTATTTTTGGTCTCTTTAATGCACTTACCAATTTTCAAAATATCATGATTATATTTCTCAAGCTTCATTCACGCAAATTTATTAGCATTTTATTTCATGGTATTTTTGTTCACAGGGTTTTCTTTTCAATCAAAATTAGACATTTCTTGTTTGTTTTTGGTTTTCTACTAGAGAATGAATTTCACCAGCAAATCAACAATTGAATATAGTGTAATATTGTGTCTTTTAAAGACGGTCAACCCTTAACTAAAATGATTGCTACCCTTCTATCATCTATTAAATTGATAACTTTACATGTCTTTTTGGGTCTTGTTGGTTACTATAAAAAATTTGACAGAATTTTGTTAATTTCGTTGACTTTATTAACTGCTCTACTGTAACACGACACTTCCACTGGTTTGCTATAGCCTAACACTCCGCGGGCTCCAAAAATTTGACAATGCCTTCACCTCCTCTGAAGAATTGAGAAGTGAGGGAAGCATACATTGAGGTTTCAGGTTAAATTTTCAGAAGGCAGATGAAATAGTAGATAAAACATTCCCCAAAGATTTTACCTTCTTTTTGCGAGGACTTTGAGATCTAGGGTTTGAGGTTTCCCAAAGGCGTAAGTCCCTTTGGTTAGTTACCCCTCCTGATACTAGGGGAGCACTTTCGATTAATGATAGTCATTAAGAAGTTGATTTCTTAGCGTGTGGTAGCAGCACATGTAAGATTTAAGCTTTATGAAGATCATCACCATGAGCTTAATAGTGATACGTGGGGAAAATGATGACGCACCCAATCAAGATCCTATGATTCTATCATTCCGGGGTGTTGTGGACCTTGATCTACTTAGTCAGAGATGGTGGTCTACCCAACATGTCCTAATAAATATTGTCAGCAATCATGCTTTGCTTTGTTCAGGGAACCCTGTAGACTTGGGGGTACATTTCTCTAAGAGGACTAATCTAAGTCGACCTTTGCTGACAAAGAGTTTTGTGTTTTATCAATTATACCCNGTTAGTTACCCCTCCTGATACTAGGGGAGCACTTTCGATTAATGATAGTCATTAAGAAGTTGATTTCTTAGCTTGTGGTAGCAACACATGTAAAATTTAAGCTTTATGAAGATCATTACCATGAGCTTAATAGTGAATCGTGGGGAAAATGATGACGCACCCAATCAAGATCCCATGATTCTATCATTCCGGGGTGTTGTGGACCTTGATCTACTTAGTCAGAGATGGTGGTCTACCCAACATGTCCTAATAAATATTGTCAGCAATCATGCGTTGCTTTGTTCAGGGAACCCTGTAGACTTGGGGGTATATTTCTCTAAGAGGACTAATCTAAGTCGACCTTCGCTGACAGAGAGTTTTGTGTTTTATCAATTATACCTTATGATTTATAACTTCAAGGGGCCAAAATAATATTTGGGAACATACGCGCTACAATTGTGACCATTCTACACTGGAGACTAATGACAAAACCACTTGATAGAGTCTAGTGACCGAACCATCCGGTCAGAGGGCTATGATTGTAATGGCTTTTTTATGTGGAGCCCACTGGCGAAACCATGTGGCAGATGACTCCGACCACTTTCTTACTAGCATAGAGTTATTTTGAGTGTGAANCCGAACCATCCGGTCAGAGGGCTATGATTGTAATGGCTTTTTTATGTGGAGCCCACTGGCGAAACCATGTGGACAGATGACTCCGACCACTTTCTTACTAGCATAGAGTTATTTTGAGTGCGAATTTAGTAGTATAATTGGTATGATATTTGACTCTATGAGAGCTCAAGTTAGTATTAGATTTATCCATATAGACAAACAATTGCGGAGGGTGGATGGATTTGTTGCTCTTTCACTTTTAATGATAGATTTCAATTTATGTCATTTTAAAGTTTTTATAGTCTGAAGATTTTTTATTTTAGGTAGACCCCTCTAGTTGGGATATTCAATGAGTATGCCCATCATGAGGGATTTTGAAATGCTTATTTTGGCTTTTGATTGAGCGTATTCATTTAAACATTAAAAAATGGTTAGTCCTGTAAACTGCAATAAATATTAGGAGGGGGATCATACTAGCTTCATGGGAGCTCATTCTTGTCCACTAGATTCTATTTAGGGAAATAAATGTAGGACTTACGACCTTGTCCTATAGGAAAGACGCCCCATTTCAGAGCGTGCATAATTTTGTAATTTTAAAATAAGTATTGAAAATGAGATTTATTGATACCTCTTGAATAAATAATTTTTATTGGAGGAAATTTAAATGGACATGTCGGTAGAGTTGTATAAGATTTCAGAAATATTCATGGTGGCAACGGTTTTGGAGTGACTAATGAAGAAAGTAGAGGTATTTAGATTTTGCTTTAGGGTATGATTTTATTATTACTAATACTTTATTCAAGAAAAGAGATGAGCATCTTATTACTTATAAGAATGGATCAAATAAAACACGAGCTGATTATTTTCTTATGAGAAGAAGTGATCGTCGAGATTGTAAAGATGATAAGATCATTCCAAGTGAGGATTTAAGTACCCAACATCATTTATTAGTTCCAGATTTTAAGATGAAGAGTTGTAAAATAAAGAATATTAGGACTCGCCATCCTAAAATTAGATTGGGGAACCTAAAAGACACAAATAAAATTATTTTTATGAGTAAAATTCAATATGTCAAAATTTGGAATGTTCATGATGAAGCAAATGCTATGTGTGATAAAATAACAAACACTATTCAACAAGTAGCAAAAGATGTACTTGGAGAATCAAAAGAAAAAGTTTCTTTAAATAAAAATGGTTGGTGGTAGAATAATAATGTGCAAGAAAAGATAAAATATAAGAAGTTATGTTATAAAATTTGGTTTAAATGTAAAAACTTACAGAACTGAGAAAAATATTAAACGACCCTCAAGGAGTCTAAAAGAACAGTATGTGACGCCGAAAATTCTGCTTTTAATGATCTTTTTAATAGATTAGATATTAAGAAGGGTGAAAAATATATGTATGGTCCAAACAAAGAGAAAAGAAAAGTAAATATTTAACTCAAGTAAAGTGTATTAAAGATGAAAATTAAAAAAGAAAGAGAAAAGAAAAGTGAGAAAAGAAAAGTAAAGATTTAACTCAAGTAAAGTGTATGAAAGATGAAAATCAAAAAGTACTTTTCTTGAAAGATTTAACTCAAGTAAAGTGTATTAAAGATGAAAATCAAAAAGTACTTTTCTTAGAAAATAAATATTCAACATAGGTGGGTGAGTTACTTTGATAAACTTTTTAATAAAGTTTCTGAAAATACGATCGATCTTGGTGATTTTAATATCGTGAATATTAATAAAACATTTCATTTTAATTGTCACATTAGCAAAAAAAANAAGAAAAGTAAAAATTTAACTCAAGTAAAGTGTATTAAAGATGAAAATCAAAAAGTGCTTTTCTTAGAAAAATATGCATAAGGGAGTTTCTTAGCTTACTAAACTCTTTAATATTATTTAAAAAACTAAAAAGATGCCTGAGGCGGGGGAAGTTTTTTTGGCCATTTAGGAGTTACTTGGCTTACTAAACTCTTTAATATTAATTTAAAAACTAAAAAGATTCCCGAGGAGTGGAGGAAGAGTATTTTGGTTTCCATTTTTAAGATAAATGAGATGGCCCAAAGCGCAAATTATAGAGGAATTAAGTTGATGTGTCATATTTTAAAATTATGGGAGAGGGTAATTGAACATAGGTTAAGACGCATCACAAACTTATAGAGGAATTAAGTTGATGTGTCATACTTTAAAATTATGGGAGAGGGTAATTGAATATATTTTAAGACGTTTTATGAAGATTTCTCATAATCAATTTGGATTTATGCCGGGTGGGTCTACTACGGAATTGATACATTTATTGAGAGGTTTGATGGAGAAGTTCAAAGATAATAAGGAGAATCTGCCTTTGATTTTTATTGATTTAGAAAAAGCTTAGGATAAGANAATAAAGGGGATGCACAAGAGTGTGCAAATTATAGAGGAATTAAGTTGATGTGTGATACTTTAAAATTATGGAAGAGGGTAATTGAACATAAGTTAAGAAACATGATAAAAATTTCTCATAATCAATTTGGGTTTATGTCTGGCAGGTCTACTATGGAAGCTATACATTTATTGAGAGGTTTGATGGAGAAGTTCAGAGATAATAAGGAGAATCTACATTTGATTTTTATTGATTTAGAAAAAG
>JXCR01138586.1:28134-47361 GCA_002079205.1 Phalaenopsis hybrid cultivar | reverse complement strand
TATATATATATATATATATATATATATATATATATATATATATATATATATATATATATATATATATATATATTTTTAGGTGTTAGATATATAAATACATAAAAATTGTGTGGTATATATATGTAAATACCCCCATTTTTTCATTTGATTATGAGAATAACATGGAGCATCTACCATGAACTTTTCCTCATTTCATTCACCATTGACATTTTAGTCACATTAGTGTTATGCTTTCCCTATTAATTTGTATTTTTACTCGAGCAGGGGACGAATAGTAGCTTTGTTTTCACAAATATTTATGACAGCCCTATTATCTTTCGCCCCACAGGTAGTCAGATTGCCCTTCTCTTCATGTTTACTTCTGATTTTAAAATATTACGAGTTAGTCTTTCCTGACCCCGCCTCAGTTAATCTACCAATTTTGATGTAGTTTTCCTGCAATTTTATTTGTAATAATTTGTTCTGATGAAATTTCCTTCTTAGCTATTGGGAAAAAATTTGAATAAATCAACTAAAACATTATACCGTCCTCTTAAAGATTAAACTTTAAAATTGCAAATTTATCCAGTGTTAGGAAAATACATCTGAATCCCAAACTTTCAGGTGCTAATCATTATTTCACTCTCTGCTCTCCGGATTATTTTGCTATGGGTGGAGGTGGCCACTTCGCACTATACTTGGATGTAGACTTGTGAGCTTCACCTTCTTCTCTTATTATTTCTCTATTTTCTCCATGGCCAAGAAGTATGAGTTAATAGAAATCTCATACTTTAATATTAACCTTGATTTTTGAAATTTTTTATTGATTTGGAAGGTTAAATGGTTCAAGTTATCAGTCAGAGACTTTCGGCAATCCATGCCTTGCACATTCTGAGGACTTCAAAGTGAAGGAGGTTGAGGTAAATTAATAGAGATATTTGCAATTTTTTCTCACTATCAAAACAATATTAATTCATTTTTGCATACTGGAGCACAACTTACATGCAGTTATGGGGCTTTGTTTACCCTTCAAAATATGAAGAGATGTTAACTTTGTCTCGAACTGAGAAGCCCGGGATCTGGAGCTGGTAAATTGACTCATGACGAAAATTTTCAGGTCAGGATGAATCTTAAAGCTCTATATTTACTTTATTTTGAGATGAATACAAGTGCAACACATATATCTCTAATTATGTAACACTTGTGCTACACTCATTTACTGGCGCACCCAAGTTTTCTCTTCGGTACGAACATTAACCCAATCATCAACTTTGGGTCTAACCCAGTTTCACTGTAACTGGTTCATGTGAAGCTGATGTAAATATCTAGTTAGTTTGATCTCTATATAACCAATCAGAGTTATTGGAGTGTCAGAGGATATCATCAGTGAAATATAAAGAAAAGCATGTGTACACAAAAACTGTTATCCTCTTGACAGTAATATAAGGAGTATAATTTTGACATTTCAGAAGCAGCTAGCTTGATTTTTTTCTATGAATTATAATATGAAGTTGTTTTGACCAGATTTTTCCTTACATGTCAAAATGTCTTAATAGAGAATCAGTCCATTGACCAGAATGAATTGATCCAAGTTACTATGATTGGTTATTACTTTTTATTCATATTATAGATTTAATTATTATTATTATTATTTCACTATAATTATTATATTAATAAATTTAATAATATTATTTTAAATGTAATGGTATAAATGATAAATTTGATCACTTTAAATCTGAATATGAACATGGTGATTGGTGAATAACAAATATGACAAAATAAGCAGTATTTACAAGTAGATTTTGAGTGATTTAATAGTTATATTAATATATTAATTATCACATTAAAATATCAAATATTAATCTGTTTTAAATTCAAATAAAATAAAATAATTAAATCCTTGAAATAAAAAGAAAAAAGGAAACTTTACAACCTTAGAGAAGCTCCTGAATGAAATTGTTTTATTCTCTGGAGTATGTTGCATAATATGCTCCAGCTCTGACAGGAGTTTTCCTTTTCCTTTAGATGCAAAATCAATTTAAAAAAGTTAACAATCATTAAAAAAAAAATTAAGAAAAACTCATAAAATTTTCTCGTTGAAAAATGAAACTGAATTAAAAAAGAAAAAAATATTAAAATATTATATTATAAAAGGTGAAAGTCAGCCTGCATTACTAGTTGAAATCTTTCTATTTCTAGGAAAAAAATTGTTTACTAAGACGTACGCTGCGTTTCGTATATAATAGAGGTTATATGGGCATTATATCGACATTTTATTCATGTTATGTTCCTTGTAATCTCCATATAACTTTCATGTAATGTTGATATAACACGCATATAACCTCCATTATGTACGCAGCACTGTGTACGCGTAACGTACGTAAATTTTTTTCCCTATTTCTAATCTCGCAGATGAGCGATTGGAAAACATAATATGCATCAACACTTGGTGAGAAAGAGTCGTGTTTGTGTGTGCTAGCTAAGCGAACAAACCAAATTAAAGTTCATTATATATATAAATGAAGTTACCATGAACATGACACATGAAGCTTTTATGACGGCCCTGCATGAAATATCGTCCACTACACTCCATAAACCATTTATTCCAAGTTTTTATTCCAAGAAAGGGAATAATTTTTCCAAAAAAAAAAAAAAAACTTAAATACACATCACTTGAAATGTTATTATTTATATGAACTCGATATATGCATGTCATGATCAAAACATCAATAAATTGATAAAAATGAAGCATAAATGTTGGAGTTTTCTTGTGAGTTTTGATATTTAAGTGATAATTTGAAAAATAGACCAAAGAGAATGCTAGATGTAACGGAAATGAAAATAGTTTTAAAATATTTACATACATGCCACGTAAATCATATATATTTATATTTTTGAAACTTGTATATTTATATGCATAAGTGTCAATTTTTTAGTAATACACTGATAATACTATGATAAATCTATAGTGCTTTGGATTTTAATATTTTTTGAAGATGACGATGATCTCGAAACATCTTCAATAAAGCACGAATCTCGAGATAAATTTTTTAAGTAAAAAATATTCAAACTTTAATCAAGTCATTCAGTGTTCAAATTTCATCAAACTTATAGTCAAATGATCAACTCGACGAGACGGATCCAATGATACCAAAATTAGTCAAATCCGTGCTAAATCAAGTTCAGATCAAGTCATTAAGCCACTTTTGAAAACTTTCTGAGCATATTTAGAAGGTCAAATGAATGTCAAATTTGACGAGCTTATTGTCAAATCAAGGGTCTCGACAAGCCAAATCAAATGAACCCAAGATCAGTCAATTCTGACATCGTTAAGGCACTCAAATATCCATCAAATGTCGTCTGATCAAAGGGAGCTCTTCAGATTGTCTAATCAAAGAAATTATATTCTTGTATTAATTGCACCCGAAACTCTATAAATAGAGCACCGCCCCTCTCATGAGGGAAGAGGGGAGCTTGAAGTTTGGAGAATGAGCCGAAATTTCACCACCACTACTGCTAATTGTCGTCGATCACCATCAACCACCGTCAACCATCGTCGACCACCGCCGACCGTCATCGATCACTGCCGATCATCGATGATCACCGCCAATTTCTGTCAACCATCATCGAACGCCGCCATTCACTACCAACCACCATCAACAACCACCAATCATACGCTAAAAATCCCTATCGGTTGCCACTTATTCCTAGCAACAAATCCATCAATGCGTCGACGTTGTAACTTGGAAAACCTAGTAACCCTTTCCTGCCTATGGAACAAGTGGTTGCTACTGTAATTATCTTTCTATAGTGGAACTCTTTAACTGGGTCAAACCCCTTGATTTTTTCCCATCCCGTCTTTTCCACGTAAAAACTTCTTGCATTTCTATTTGTTATTTTCTTTTATCAGAGCGTGTGTTGAATTCTCATATAACACTAGGACGATAATCTATTACTCTATTGTCATGAATTTTCTAGATATTAGTCAATGAATAAAAAAAAAAAAATATTGCTCATTGCTTAAATTTATATCACATTAATTAAAAATAAAATAAAAATAAAAATCTTAAATATTTTGAAGCGCTGGCCCGTCCAAGATAATACTAATTTGCCAGCTCCACTATTATCAGAGCATGATATATATTGCTCGTCATATGCAATAGTTTTATTTTATTTTCATCTTATTTACATGACTCATCCCTAAACCCACACATCTCTCCAATATCAGGTGTTCATTCATCACTATATGTATAGGTAGAGCTGAAATTATCCCCTCTTAAGAATGAGAAGAATGAGAAGGTTTACTAAGTAAATAAATTAATATTAAAAAATAAATTAATTGAGAATTAAGACATATATATTATGTGAGCAAAAATACCTATTTATTAATAATAATGTATGACAGAAATTCTCTTTCGTAATTTAAGGCACTGAGATTGTCCCAATAATCTATTGAACTTGTCTAAGCTCCAGTCAACCAGCTCCAATTAGCCCAGCCAGCCCCAATTGGCCGACTTTTAAGCCATTGGGCAATTGCCAACATTGAGCTGTAGTTATGAATCATAAACTATTTTCTAACAGTCAAACTAATTCAGAATCAGCAGATGGAAAATTGGCAGAATCTTTTCCCCTATGAGCCACATAATTGTTGCATATGTAGCAGCCTGATCCTTTCCCATATGTTAATGTCATCTAATTTATGTACATATCTACGTGTTTTTAAAGTACTGAGCATACAAATATATCTAGATGGAGCAAAATTCTTAAATTGTCTAATTGCATAACGAAGAAAATAATAAATTTTACTATTTATATGAAAAAAAAATGTCAAATTTTAGGATGTATGATTCCGGAATGCTATCATTTTGAAACTCTCATAGCCTAAATATACATGTATTCCTATTAAAGGTTCAATTCTCATGTCCTATAGGATTCAATTCCTCTCATACGGTATTATATTGGAGGCCTAAACTATATAGATTTATCGTTAGGTTATAATTAAATGCGCTCAAATGCTATAGAGAAAAATACAGAGCTATAAATGATTAAATTTGATAGAATTTTCAATTGTATGATATCCCTTAGTGTCTAGCCTTATAATAAGGGGGTTTGCTAGGGGTGTTTTCTGAAATTTTGCATTTACGAGCCTGTCCAAGCTGCTGGTTATGCAGGCTGCGGGTCATCAAGTTGCGGGTTGTCCAAGTTGTTGGTCGTCCAGGGTGTTGGTCGCCAAGGCTAAAGGTTGTTTAGACTGCTCGTAGTCTAGGCTGTGGGTCGTCCAGGTTACGGGCCTTCCATGTGGCGGATTGTCCAGACTACGGGTCGTTCGGACAGCCGGTCGTGCATGCTGTGGGTTGTTCAGGCTATGGGCTATCCAGGCTGCGGGTCGTCCAAGCTGCTAGTTGTTTAGGTCGCATGTCGTCCAAGCTGCTGGTTGTCTAGGCTGCTGGTAGTCCAAAATGCGAGTCGGAGAAATTCAGTCTAACATATTTTTGTTATAAAGCCTCATATCAAAATCTAACACTTCCAACATTCCATATATATCTTCTGCTCTTCGATGTCTTCTGTCTTCCACAATGAAGCCACTCATTTCTCCTCTGACCTCAATCCAGCTCTTCCCAGCAGATTTCTTCACTCCATAACTCTTCATTAATCTTCGCAGCTCCGCCAAATCATCCCAACGACCAGAAGAAGCATAAATACCACACAACAGAACATAAGCTGCAGAATTGTAGGGGTCAATGCACAGAACACTCTCAGCGGCTCTTCTCCCAATATCCACATTATTTTGAACTTTACAGGCAGCCAACAAAGTCTTCCAAATTATCACATTTGGTTCAATTGGCATCTCGTTAATGAAGCTTTCAGCCTCACTTAATCTACCGGCTCGAGCGAGCAGATCAACCATGCACGAACAATGTTCTCGCGTGGGACGAATAGCATAAATGGTGATCATCATGTCGTAGTAATATAGCCCTTCGTCTACGAGCCCAATATGACTACAGGCTGTGAGAACCCCCACAAATGTAACATGATTTGGCTGAATGCCAGAGTTCTGCATTCTCTTGAAAAGCTCAAGAGATTCCCTTCCATGGCCAAACTGTGCGTAGCCTACAATCAAACTGCTCCACGAGAAAACATCACAATGACTACCTGTCAACTCAAATAACTTTCCTGCAAGGCTTAAGTTTCCACATTTAGCGTACATATTAATCAAGCCATTCCTAACCATCAGAGAATCCACAAATCCACTCCTCAGGGCAACACAGTGTGCTTGATTTCCCTTGTCCAGGCAAGCTAAATCAGCAGCAGCACTCAATATACTATTTAGAGTTATATTATCAAATTCAAAGTTTGAACTTCTCATTAATGCAGATAATCTGAAAATCTCATGTGGTTGCTGGTGCTGTAAACATGCAGTTAAAATTGTGTTCCAAGAAACGGAATTGCGAGTTTTGTTCATCTTTTCGAAAAGAATCATTGCAGTATTCAGGTCTGAACATTTTGCATACATGTTTAGAAGGGCATTAAAGGCTGCAGCACTTCTGTAAAAACTCATCTTGAGTAAGTAAGCATGGATTGAACGGCCTTGAAATAGAGATTGGGGAATAGTGCAAGCGGAAAGCAAGCACTGAATGGTAATATCATCTGGTTCCAAACCTAAAAGTCTCATCTCTGAGAAAAGCTGAATAGCTTCGTCGGCAAAACCTCCAGAAGAAAATGCACCTATTACTGAATTCCATGAAACTAAATCTGGCTCCTCCAGCTGGTAGAATGATTTCCTTGCGCAATTCAAGTTTCCACACCTTGAATACATGCCACTCAAAGAACAACCAGCAAATGAGTCTTTTTCAAGCCCAAACTTTGTACATAAACTGTGTATCTGTTCCCCATACTTCAATAGATTTAGATTTCCACAAGCACTAAAAACACTCCCAAAATGAAACTCGTTAGGCCTATGAACCCCTGCACCAATCATTTCCCCGAAAAGGTGCAATGCTTCAAATTCATGACCTTGCTGAGCAAATCCAGCAATCATTGATCCCCAAGAGATTAAATCCTTCTCTGTATTCCTCTGAAACACTATAAATGCATCGCTAATTCTCTCTGTTTTTGAATACATTGTTACTAGTGCATTCAGAACAGTAACATCAGACCCATAACCCAGCTTTATGACATGGGAATGCACCTGCATTCCTAGCTCTCCATCAAATAGGCCTGAAGAAGATCGAATCAGGCTTCCTAAAGAGAAATCATCCGGAACCAAGCCTCTCTGAATCATTCCCCGGTACAGCTCAACAGCTTCCGTTTCTCTATTGCTCTGGGAATACCCAGAAATCATGGAAGTCCAAGAAACAACATTCTTTTCGCGCATAGTGTCAAACAGCTGGCGGGCGTCATCCATGGCCGCACATTTTCCATACATGATGAGGATATGGTTGTGTAGGATGACATCGGGGATGACATTGGAAGAAAAGAGGTGGCGGTGAACAAGGCGGCCATGGTGTATAGACTTGAGCTGGCCGCAGGCGACAAAGAGATTAGCGTAAGTGCTGCGGCCGAGAGTTTTGGATTCAAGGGAGTAGAAGACAGAAATGGCATCTTCGAAGTTCTTCTGCTTGCAGAGGTTGATGATGGCCGCTTCGCCGCTGCAATAGCAATTGGCATTTAGCTCGGCGTAGGATGGCAAGGAGGGCTGGGCAGAAGTGGAGAAAAGTAGCCGTTGCACCTTCCTGAATTTGAATTTCATTCTTTTTCTTCGTTTTTTTTTTATTAATCCACTCTATTTAATTATAACACCTATTTTATTTAATATTTATATTAATCTCTTGTCATATAATTAAAAGATTTTATTTTTAAAATAAAATGACCTCGATTAATTTACACGCCAAATGTCTTAAAGATATCTTATTAAAAAAAGTCATCAAATTTACTCTAAGTTAATTATATGAATAGTCAACGAAAATTTATATTATTCTTATTTAAAATAATTTACATACATACAACCTAATACTTATGTATTTACATATCTAACAATAAAATTTCTCTTTTTTACATTTATGCTACCTAAAGCTTTCATATAACTAGGGGTGTAAATGAACCGAACACGAACGAACAGAGCTTGTGTTCCTGTCCAGTTCGTTTGAATTTAATTTGTTTAAAATAAGCTCATGTTTGAAATTGTTCGTGTTTATTTCTTAAACACGAACGAGCCAAACACGAGCTGTTCGCAAACGACGAGCCAGGTTGACGTCCCTGATATTAATATATATAAATAATATATTATTTTAATTATATAACCTATATTGTATAAATATATAATATATGTATTAGTATATTACTAATATAGTATATTAATATATTATTATTTTTATTTATTATATATTATATATTATAAATTTTAATTTTTTAAAATATCATAAAATTTTTTATATATAAATATTTTAAATTATTTTATATTTCGAACAATAACGATTTAAACACGAACGAACGCATCACTGTTCGTGCTTGGTTCGTTTAACTAACTGAACGAAAAAAATTTGTTCACGTTTGTCTCGTTTACTTATCGAACGAATCAAACAAGAACTCATTGACAAACCGAACACGAACTATTCACGAACAACCATCTTTTTTGAAAGCCCTACATATAACTTAAAAAACACCACTATTTTAATTTTAAAAAGTGAATACACCTTTCGATTTATAAGCAATATGGCATATATGTAAGAGAATGTAGTTTAAAGAACTTTATATGTAAATAGATGGTAATAGAGTGGTATTTATGTAAACCTTCTTTTAAAATGTTAAAATTTAAAAGCCACAATAATTACATGCATGAAGAAGTTTTGTGAATATAACCAATGATCAAAAGATTATAAAAAATCATGAAATAATACATTAAATATAATATTAATTTCTTATGTTATAATTTAAGGTCTTAACATATCAAAATCAATCTTTATATCATTATATATCTTAGGAAATATATCATTATTATTAAATTAAATTATAGATATTTATTGCTAATATGGCTGCGTTTTGTTTTTAGTGCTGTCTGCTTATATGGAGTCTCATGTTTCTGTACTTTTCATTACCTCAGATTTATTTTATTTTATTTTATATTTTTATTATTGTAGGATTCCCGGTTTCTTTTTTTCTTCTTCTGGCATTTACATGCATATCATCAAATTTTTATGTATTATTGATGCGTGCTAGAAAATTCGCGGCAATAGAGTAACGATCTATCATCTTAGCGTTGTACGAAAGTTCAGCACACACACGGATGAAAAAGAAAACAAACGGTGATGACTCCAGAAGTTTTTACGTGGAAACCCCGTTAGGGAAAAACCAAAGGGTCTGGCCTAGTTGCGAAAATCCACTATTGATTGTAATTACAGAAATCCCTTGTCTCACAGACAGGAGAAGGTAACTATATTTTTTAGATTACAATGTCGACTGACGTGGTCTGGTTGGTAGTGATTGATGACGGTATGTGGAGGTTGACGAAGGTCGGCGGTGGTCATCTGGGGTCGGCGGTGGTCGACGACGATTGGTGGTGATGTTGAGTTGCATCTTCTCCTCAAGACCTTAGGCTCTCTCTAGACTTCCTCCCCCTCATGAGAGGAATGGCTCTATTTATAATGTTCTGGGTGCAATTAATACAAGAATATGAATCATTTTGATCGGACGGTCCGGAGAGCTTTCCTCGATCATATGACGTTTAATGGATATTTGAGTATCTTAATGATGTCAAAATTGAGTGATCAATGGCTCGTTGGATTCGTCTTGTCGAGCCGCCCGATTTGAGTAGAAACTTGCCATATTTGACATACGTTTGACTTTCCAAATGTATTCATAAATTTTTTAACTGTGATTTAATGACTTGATCTGGACTTGATTTGACTTCGATTGGGCTAGTTTTTATATCATTAGGTTCGTCTCATTAAACGTGTCAGTTTGACTATAAGTTTGCTGAAATCGGAGCTCTGGATAAGATTTAAATGTTTCTTGCTTTAAATATCATCTCAAGATTCATGTCATGCCTCGAGATTCGTGTTGGATGATAAAAATTTGTTGGTGGTGTATCAATTATATATCTAAAACTTATTGTTTGGGTGGGTAAACCGTGTTTTGGTAGTTTTTCAAAAAACTGCCGCTAAAATTTATGTTTTCCTATCACTTCTAAGTAGGTGCAGTAACAGCTTTCAACTGCGGTCTGATTTAAAAGAAAAAAATTGTAATAGTCACCACAGCTTTTTGATCAAATAATTATTATTCAGTAGCTTCACAACTATTTTTTAATAAGTTATAGCTGCTCCAAACAGACTGCTAAACTTTGATAAGCCACCAACTAATTTCCACGATCTCGTATGAATCTCGAGCTTTGACACAAATTTCAAGATAATTTTTTGGGTAAGAAATGTTCAACTTTGTTTAAGAGTTATCTAAAATTTTGATTTTTGCAAACTTAAAGTCAAACAGACCGGCTCGACGAGACGAACCCAAAGAAATTAAAATTGGTCCAATTTGAGTCAAATCAAGTCATTTTAAATCACTTCTGAAACCTTTCAGTGCATAAATTGGAAGGTTAAATGAATTTCTAAAATGTCATAATTATAGTCAAATCGAGCGTTTCAATAATACGGATCCACCGAGCCCAAGGTCAATTAATTATGACATCATTAAGACAATCAAATGTCAGCAGAACACCATCAAATCGATGGTTTAATGATAGGGGGCTTGATGGAAACAACGACATGACATCGATCGGGAGTCAATGGTCAGAGTCATTACAAACAAGGCCAAAACTGATCGAGTTATGAAGATGATTGATTTCGAGCTGCTCGGTAAGAAAAGAAACAAAAAGAAATCCAAGCGAAATGACATGAAAAAGCCGACTCGAGGGAAAAATTTAGCCCATCGACATCCCCAATCATATCAGGGATGCTCAGAAGCTTCCTCATATGTTATCAGAGGTTGACAGCCTTACCAACTCAGCCGATCAAGGCAGTCCTACCCACACAAAGACAATCGATCCTAGCCGACTGGCAACACCAACCAAGTCCAATTGATCGAACCAGCCCTGCCAAGCTGAAGCCATTCAAGCTCAGCTGAAAAAGCCATAATTTTCGACTTTTATCAAATTTTCTATTGATCCGTGGCACGTGTAAATGCACCGGCTCAGCACTTAAAAAAAAATCACACTCGTGCTAGTTTTATAAATACGAATATTTCAACTGCCATAAAATAGACAACATTTTTCTTATTTATCCTAACCTAGTCACAAATTTTTTTTTTTTTTTGTCGTGTTAAATAAATTTTCTTACAAATCTCTCCTTGACCAAACAAATGTGAAAATGAATATGAGTCCAATGCTTTTTATGCAAAAAGGACCACTTAAATTTAAATTTACAAATTATGCCCCTGAATATTCGGTAAGAATTTATGCTGAAATTAAAAGAATTTACAGTGAGAAAATTACAAAAAAAAAAAAAAAAAATCAATTAATTAAAATTCCCATTTGACTTGAAATTGTAAGGAAATTGGAACATTCCAAAAAGATAATGCAAAAACAAATAATTTGATAAAAGACCTATTCCTTCATGATTTAAAGAGCAACGTTGTGGCTTCCCGTTAGCAGCATATGTAACGTCCGTTAGAATATTTTACATTTAATTATGCCAATTCACAAAAATAATTGTTATTGTCAATTAATTGGCACCATTCCTTGGAATCAAATAAGAGGTGATAATATATAGTTCTTGTCCCTACGAATTTGTCAAAAACAACTCATAAATTCCATGGAATTTATGGAAGTATGTTTCAATTCATTCAAATGTAAGAATTTTGAGTCCATGCAATTTCAAAATGCAAAGTAAGACTTGGTGTCTTACAAGTGCTTAGAATTGTTTGATTATACATATAAGATAATTATTTTTTAGATTGATTGGGGGTCTAAGGATAAAGTTTGGTGCCAATTTCGTATAATGGTTCGGGTTAAGTATGATTCTATTTATTTTGGGCCACTTTCCTCTGACTTATGTTACGAAGATAGCTCCACGATAACTTTTCTAATCCAGTCTTTTTTGTCTTCTTGAGTTTGCCTTTTTTTTTTTTCATTCTTATCTTGCTACGCTCTTACTTTGGAGAAGAGATTGTCTGAGAAGGAAATCATAGAAAGACTATAATAAAGAACCCACATGTGCTTTGACAAATATGTTAAACATCCTAGCTTACGATCTGAAAATAATACATGTTAAAAGTCAAATTAATCTAAATCATCCANCTATGTGAACCTTAGAAGAAAAAATCAGAACATGATTACTTTTTATTTGAATAAGCTTGGCTCATGTTCATCGTGAATAGAACACACGAGTTTATGATTTATTTAGGAAAGAAAGTGTTATATGAAACGCATCACTACATTTTTTCTTATGCTCAAACACTTTTCATTGTCTTCCATGTGAATGCAGATGTGTCAAGCAATCAAGTGAACGGTGGTAAGTTGATGTATAAGGATTAATTTGTTGACTATCTCTACTATTTTTGAAGTATTACAACAAGATTAGAGAGAGTCTTCTTAGAAGGTTTGGTCACATTAATTATCGACCATCTGATGATCCGGTTAAGAGAGATATTTAAGATTTAACTATGTTATGAAAGTTAGAGATAGACATAAAAAGACACGCTATATAAAAATATCTTAATTTGTTAGAATTAGATGAAAATATATCACTCAATAGGACACAAGGGAGAAAAAAGGACTCATGTAGCTGACCCCGCTTAGTGGATAAATGTTTGCTGTTGTTGTTGATTTCATTAAATTAGGATTTTGTATTTATTTAACTTAAAATAACATTATGTATCCTTTTCGATAATTTTAGTTTAAATTGGATGTATTTGGTAGGATTATATTTGATTTCTATTAAGAGGAAATGAGCTTTTTGTATTTTTTATTGAACATGTAAGGCCTATAAATAGGAAAATAGGAAACTATGAAAANTTTGTCTGTTGCTTGGGATGTCATATTTATTGACTACATTATCCGCCTTCTATCATCTGATGGCAAATCAAAGATTGTTGTTATCATCAACAAACTAACAGAATATGTGCATTTTATTTCCTTAACACCTCTGTCCTTAGCTTCTATATTGGCCTCATTTTTCATATTGAGATGTTTCTTGGCACCATGGTATCCCAAAGACAATAATTTTTGATAACGAGTCATGATCAAATTTTGTTTAGCATTATTTAAGGAAATGGTTGCTTCATTACAACACTACCCCATCACTCATAAAACAATTTTGTAATTGGCAAATTGAATTAGGGCCTTGAACAATATTTATGTAAGCTTCATGCCACACGTCCATTGTCATGTCTCCTTTTAGGGTGCTCTATGGATGTATACCTCCTCTTATCCAAACTAACATTGACCATTCTTCTTCAATAGATGCTGTTGATACTTATTTGGCTGCAACAACACAATCAGCTTTTCATAATGTCTGCGAGCACCATAGTCAGATACAAGAGCATTTAAAATTTTATTTGGATAAACACAGATGAGACCTGGGGCTTGAAATTGGTTTTTCAGCTTTCATCAAGTCATAGCCCTATCAATAGATTTGAACGTGTGATCGTCACTACTCCGACCTTTATGCTGATTGAATGTTTTGGTCTTTTGGTTTACAGTTTCATATGCTCACATTTCTAATTTTTTCACAAATTTTACATTTTTTACATTCCCCACCTAAACCTGTTCACTGAAAATACAAAATTAAATGGCTCATTGCCATTGTTTTGCTAGTTTAATGAAATATCGAAGACCTTTTTTTTTCTGTTTTTCCCGCTCTTCTTTCCTCAAGAAACCAGCTGCAATCCGCACTGTTCTGAGCTTCCGGAGAAGCTCAAATATGCTGTATATCCGAACATTTTTTCTCTAAATTCTGATATTTCAGAGGCCAAGTTTTATTTTTTAAGTAACTTGTTACTGTAAAACTAACAGAAAATTTGATATTTACTCTCTGATGATTTTTAGTCTATTGAATCTGCTTTGTATGAGAGAAACCAGTTACAGAAAAAAGGAGTTTTATCTGGAGCTTAAACCTATCATATAATGAAATATGGAATTCATTATGATGTTATTTATGTTCATATTCTTTTGATGCATGCTATTCAATCTCACATTTTTGTTGTTGTCTGGATTAAGGGGATGCATAAACTCGAGCTATCTTTATTTATCTTTGCTTGCTTGTGCACAGATTGCTTTCCTTGACGGATGATTTCTATAGTGAGATTAGAACTCTTCCTTTAGAAGAGAAAACAAAGGACAGCACTCCTTATATGAACAATGATGCTGCAGGGAAAAGATTGAAAAAGCGAAAGGTACCTTTATTTTTTGGTTTTAGTTAACATGTATAGGCCTTTGAATCTTTCCTTCCAATGTTTTCCTTGTTATTTATGTTTATTTCCTCGTTGTTCTATTCTAGCATATGCTATGTGAACCTTAGAAGAAAAAATCAGAACATGATTACTTTTTATTTGAATAAGCTTGGCTCATGTTCATCGTGAATAGAACACACGAGTTTATGATTTATTTAGGAAAGAAAGTGTTATATGAAACGCATCACTACATTTTTTCTTATGCTCAAACACTTTTCATTGTCTTCAATGTGAATGCAGATGTGTCAAGCAATCAAGTGAACGGTGGTAAGTTGATGTATAAGGATTAATTTGTTGACTATCTCTACTATTTTTGAAGTATTACAACAAGATTAGAGAGAGTCTTCTTATAAGGTTTGGTCACATTAATTATTGACCATCTGATGATCTGGTTAAGAGAGATATTTAAGATTTAACTATGTTATGAAAGTTAGAGATAGACATAAAAAGACACGCTATATAAAAATATCTTATTTTATTAGAATTTGATGAAAATATATCACTCAATAGGACACAAGGGAGAAAAAAAGGACGCATGTAGCTGACCCCGCTTAGTGGATAAATGCTTGCTGTTGTTGTTGATTTCATTAAATTAGGATTTTGTATTTATTTAACTTAAAATAGCATTATGTATCCTTTTCGATAATTTTAGTTTAAATTGGATGTATTTGGTAGGATTATATTTGATTTCTATTAAGAGGAAATGAGCTTTTTGTATTCTTTATTGAACATGTAAGGCCTATAAATAGGAAAATAGGAAACTATGAAAAGAAAAAAAAAAGAGAACGTAATTACCTTGATTATGAGGATATTAAAGTACATATTCACTTTCCAATATTAGAATTCCTGCTTATTTCGTCTATATTATTTAATGCTCCACCACTCGCTAATGTTAGAGCATATATGTCTACTGATCTTCCTTATCACATGACTTGAAAAAGGTAGGTGCCATAGAGCCTTGGTAAAGATATTCGCCATTTGTTCTAAATTGGGGACATGAAGATTAACAATTTTTTTGGACATCGCAGCATTTTATATGAAATGAAAATTCACTCCAATTTGTTTAGTTGATTCATGAATTTAGGATTATGGCAATGCAAATGACTGTATGATTGCAAAATTTTTTTACCTCATATCATTTCATATGCAAAATAAGCCATCACTCGTTCTGCATTCTTCTTTAGCACTTTACATAGCCACAATAGTTTATATTTACCTTCTTGGTGATCAAATTTACTTATACTTGGATACAATATCTAGAGGTTGGTTTTTTTTTTTTTCGTGAAGTGATACCATGTAAGCTGCATACAAAATACTAAAATATTTTTATTATTAGATTTTTTAATAACAAACCCTTTTCCAAAATAATTTATGATACGTTTGTAATTCGTAGAATTACTTCCCATTGCTTATTCCTTAGAATTTGTATGTGCTTACTCATTACTTTATCAATGAATGAAATGTCTAGTCTGGTAACAATCAAATAAATCTAGTAACCTTCAATTTTCAAATGAAGATGATCATTTAGTGCCCAAAGAGCATATAAGATACTAGTTACATGATTTAGATTTGAAGAATCATTCATCAACTGAGATTGTACATACTGGAGGGGTGGATGAAAGTCAGAGAAATTTAACAACTATGAACTTTTCATGCTCTTGTTGGTTTTCAGAATTTGTTTTGAAAGACTTGCATTGAAAGAATTCTACTTAACTTCAGGGTACTATTGTAATTCTAAATAGACAAATTCTTTTGATGGAGAGAAAATAAGTTAAGAGTGCAAGGTATGCTCACTTTAGATGCTATGTTCCTAGATGGAAAACTTAGAAAATCAGACATTTCTTTGGCGATCTCATGAAAAATGGTTGTGGAGGCAAAAGTGAGTTTTGAAGTTTCATCAACCAAACTAGATTGATTAGTTGTTTACTATTTGAATAACTTAACAGTATCATCATCAAGGTGAGTTTGTCATGCATCCAACTTGAAAATGAATGGCCCTTAATTACATGTTGTAATTAGTAACAAAATTCTTTCTGTTGGAGAAAGGTTTCACTTCGTATGAAAGATATGAAAGGGCCGTGATATTGTGTGAGATAAAGATGAAGAGAAGGTGAGAAGATCATATCATTAAGTATGGTTTATTGAGATTATAGGCAATAGAGTGGGAAGAGTGTTGAGCAGTGGATGAAGTCAACTAGGTGATTTGATGGCTCCACAAACATATGTAAGATTAAGATTTTTTGATGCAAGCAGGTGTTATAATGATATGAACTATATAAGTGAGTATTAATAGCAGCAAATAGCGGCACACATACATGAGATAATGGAAGCATGTGCGGGATAAATGACAAGTGGTACATATGCAAGGTTGCACATGAGATATTGAGTGTGTAATTATGGTTTCCGTGAAGGATTTGCATTTTGCTTTAATATAAAAAGCATAAAGTTACAAAAAAAGCTATAAAAGCTACACAAAAGGAACAATGTGGTTGTCATCAGTTGTCACCACACTCGATAAGGCGGGTTCACAAGTGTGAGCATCTGAAATAAAAAACTTATCCGAAGCAAACCGTGTTTGTGGACAAAAAGGAAATGAACTTGATTAAAATCAAAAAGAAAGCTAAGGTAGATTCTATCCGAAGAGAGTACTTGTGCAAGTGAGAGTGACTAGGCTATGCGATGAGGGTTGTAAGGGGACTAGGGATAGAGTTAATTTGGACTTCTATGATTTTCTTGCTTCAATACAATATTTAGAGAAATAAATTTTTTTATATTATTAGCATTATATTATTTTTATAATAGATAAAAGATGATGTAAGAAGGAAATAGATAAAAGAATAATACCCCAATTATGTAAATATTGAATCACATGTAATCACCTTCCAATTTTAGGAATTGTACACATTTTGTTTATTCTAGTTAATTCAATAGCAATTTCAAAATTTGATTTAATATTATTATGTAAATTTATTTTCATAAATAGGGGATTAATGATTTTTATTTTGCTTCAAGGAATACTGATATTGTGGACGACCAAAGAACAAAAATAGCAACACTTGTGAGGCAAGTAGTAAGTGGTAGCGTGCGTGAGGACATACATGAGTGGTTGAGCACGTGCTTACTACAATAGGCGAGTGGAGTGCATGGGCAAGTGGTGTTGTCTGAAATATGTGAGGAGGGTTGTAGCAGAAGGGATGTGACCAATCAGGTTGGTGGCTTGAGTTTTCATGCTTTGATATCATGTTGAGAAGAAGGAGTTCATATATTATTGATTGAATATGTGATTTCTATAAATCGATATACATGATGATTTAATACAGAAGCAAACATGAGAGAATTATTACTAAGTTTCTTGAATATTAAATTGCATATATCACTTTACAATTTTTGGAACTCAGTCTATTTTGTCTATTCTAAATACATCAACAATTTCAATTTGATTTAATTTTTTTGTGTAACTTTATTCTTATGAATGCTTATGTTTGTGTTATTGCTAAATGAATTGAAATTAATATTTCCTCTTATATTCTCTCTTCACTTCTCACTCAACCAGACTTTACAATCTTTGGACCTTGGTTTATTTTGTCTATTCTAAATACATCAACAATTTCTGTTTGATTTAATCTTATTGTGCAACTTTCTTCTTGTGAATATGAGAATTATGGCTTATGTGTGTGTTATTGCTAAATGAATTGAAAGTAATATTTCCTCTTATATTCTCTCTTTACTTCTCTCTCAACCAGACTTTACTTCTCTTCTCTTTATGTTATCTTGATTTACAATAATTTTTGTCAGTATTAATTTCAAACATCTTAATTGCAATTTTGAGTGTGATTCACACAACTCCTCTTGTAGATTACCTTTAATCGCACTGCTAACCATTTCGTCTGCTTTTGAAGAANATAAATTGAATCCTAAGTTGCATCAATCTTCACAAACGTCCAATGAATTTTTTTAATCATTTAGATAAATGGAAAAAAGAAGTCAGTATCTATTTGGCTCAAACTTTTCCACTCACACTAATCAAAATACATGCAAACTGATGTTGAAGTTCATCCAAATGCCTGAACAGCAACAAAAAAACTTTTTGGTCACAACTTCTTGATTAAATATAAGCTGGATTAGGAAAACAAAGTCGATGGCACTGTTACATTCATCTCCACACCTTTTAATTATCATCATCACATTGATTCTAGATTTCCTGCAACAATTGAAACCGGAAACAAAATCTTTATCACAATTGAAGGAATTCTAAGCTTTGTATTGAAACAATCCTATTTTTTTATATGATTCACAATGGGCTTATAAAAAAATAAGTTTGCATTTTCATTCCTTCCTGTTCCACAATGAAACGGGACTTGTTCAGGATGTACCACTGTAACATTGTCTTATTGGCTTCTGCAACCCACTTCATTGTCTTTGAGAAATTCCATTGGCCTAATCTTAACATGTACGTTCAAGAGTTTGTCAAATGTTGTCCATTTTTTGCCAGGCCATGAAATATCAACCTCTAGCTCCTGTGGGACTCTAATTGCTCCTATTTTTGTCTGTTGCTTGGGATGTCATATTTATTGACTACATTATCCGCCTTCTATCATCTGATGGCAAATCAAACATTGTTGTTATCATCAACAAACTAACAGAATATGTGCATTTTATTTCCTTAACACCTCTGTTCTTAGCTTCTATATTGGCCTCATTTTTCATATTGAGATGTTTCTTGGCACCATGGTATCCCAAAGACAATAATTTTTGATAACGAGTCATGATCAAATTTTGTTTAGCATTATTTAAGGAAATGGTTGCTTC
>JXCR01138586.1:0-25284 GCA_002079205.1 Phalaenopsis hybrid cultivar | reverse complement strand
CAATGGAGAAGAAGGATTCATGTAGGCTTTGTTGTTGTTGTTGTTGTATTGAAAATGAGATTTAGCAAAACTTTGAAATATATATGCATGCATCTTAATGCATGTTTGACTTTGGTATAAACATGCAATTATCACGCTTAACATTCTGAGATGCTTAAGATTGAGAAATTTGAGGCATGCGACAGAGTACATGCAAATATCTAGGACTTGTGAATTTGAATTGATTTTTAGAGGTTCTTATTGTTATTTGCTCGAAAGTGTTATCATTAAAGAAAATGTAAATGTTTCATTTAGGTCCTTACTTTTGCCTTATGCCTGCTTGTGTAAAGGAATTGCAAATCTAGTGGCGAGTGATTGATCTAGTGTGTTCATCACAAGTTTTATTAAAGCTTGTTGACGAGCCTTCGAGTGTCTTATAAATCTGCTTCATATTTTTTTTAATGCCTCGTGTACATTTATAAGTGAACTAATGAGTTTGTTACATGTTTCATTCGAGCCCGCTGACGAGTCATCGAGTCTTTTGAGCATGCAAGATTTCATATTTGGGATCCTAGAATTTACCTTCTATCTGCTATTACAAAAGTAGTGCAGATCCGATGGAAATTTAGCACATTAGGATCTTGATTATGCATTCAAAATGATGAATTTGAGTTCTTATATTATTTACTTTCTTCTTTCTTATTTTTTTATTTCTGTCTCTCTCTTTATGCGCATCAAATCATGTAAAATTTGACCGACGAATTGTCGCTTGATCAACTTGATTTATGTAAAACTTATTGGGGTCAATACACTCCTTCACCCTTTTTGAAAGGAATCTTGCCAACCCAACACTATTTCACCTTTCATATTTTTTCAAGAATTTTGCAGTAAACATATATGCATCCAACTTAAGCATTGGTGCTATCTTGTGCAAAGCCAACAATTCCATCACTTTCTATGACAATAAATTGAATCCTAAGTTGCATCAATCTTCACAAACGTCCAATGAATTTTTTTAATCATTTAGATAAATGGCAAAAAGAAGTCAGTATCTATTTGGCTCGAACTTTTCCACTCACACTAATCAAAATACATGCAAATTGATGTTGAAGTTCATCCAAATGCCTGAACAGCAACAAAAAAAAACTTTTTGGTCACAACTTCTTGATTAAATATAAGCTGGATTAGGAAAACAAAGTCGATGGCACCGTTACATTCATCTCCACACCTTTTAATTATCATCATCACATTGATTCTAGATTTCCTGCAACAATTGAAACCGGAAACAAAATCTTTATCACAATTGAAGGAATTCTAAGCTTTGTATTGAAACAATCCTATTTTTTTATATGATTCACAATGGGCTTATAAAAAAATAAGTTTGCATTTTCATTCCTTCCTGTTCCACAATGAAACGGGACTTGTTCAGGATGTACCACTGTAACATTGTCTTATTGGCTTCTGCAACCCACTTCATTGTCTTTGAGAAATTCCATTGGCCTAATCTTAACATGTACGTTCAAGAGTTTGTCAAATGTTGTCCATTTTTTGCCAGGCCATGAAATATCAACCTCTAGCTCCTGTGGGACTCTAATTGCTCCTATTTTTGTCTGTTGCTTGGGATGTCATATTTATTGACTACATTATCCGCCTTCTATCATCTGATGGCAAATCAAACATTGTTGTTATCATCAACAAACTAACAGAATATGTGCATTTTATTTCCTTAACACCTCTGTTCTTAGCTTCTATATTGGCCTCATTTTTCATATTGAGATGTTTCTTGGCACCATGGTATCCCAAAGACAATAATTTTTGATAACGAGTCATGATCAAATTTTGTTTAGCATTATTTAAGGAAATGGTTGCTTCATTACAACACTACCCCATCACTCATAAACCAATTTTGTAATTGGCAAATTGAATTAGGGCCTTGAACAATATTTATGTTGCTATCGCATGGACAGCCCATACTCATATAAAGCTTCATGCCACACGTCCATTGTCATGTCTCCTTTTAGGGTGCTCTATGGATGTATACCTCCTCTTATCCAAACTAACATTGACCATTCTTCTTCAATAGATGCTGTTGATACTTATTTGGCTGCAACAACACAATCAGCTTTTCATAATGTCTGCGAGCACCATAGTCAGATACAAGAGCATATAAAATTTTATTTGGATAAACACAGATGAGACCTGGGGCTTGAAATTGGTTTCTCAGCTTTCATCAAGTCATAGCCCTATCAATAGATTTGAACGTGTGATCTTCACTACTCCGACCTTTATGCTGATTGAATGTTTTGGTCTTTTGGTTTACAGTTTCATATGCTCACATTTCTAATTTTTTCACAAATTTTACATTTTTTACATTCCCCACCTAAACCTGTTCACTGAAAATACAAAATTAAATGGCTCATTGCCATTGTTTTGCTAGTTTAATGAAATATCGAAGACCTTTTTTTTTCTGTTTTTCCCGCTCTTCTTTCCTCAAGAAACCAGCTGCAATCCGCACTGTTCTGAGCTTCCGGAGAAGCTCAAATATGCTGTATATCCGAACATTTTTTCTCTAAATTCTGATATTTCAGAGGCCAAGTTTTATTTTTTAAGTAACTTGTTACTGTAAAACTAACAGAAAATTTGATATTTACTCTCTGATGATTTTTAGTCTATTGAATCTGCTTTGTATGAGAGAAACCAGTTACAGAAAAAAGGAGTTTTATCTGGAGCTTAAACCTATCATATAATGAAATATGGAATTCATTATGATGTTATTTATGTTGATATTCTTTTGATGCATGCTATTCAATCTCACATTTTTGTTGTTGTCTGGATTAAGGGGATGCATAAACTCGAGCTATCTTTATTTATCTTTGCTTGCTTGTGCACAGATTGCTTTCCTTGACGGATGATTTCTATAGTGAGATTAGAACACTTCCTTTAGAAGAGAAAACAAAGGACAGCACTCCTTATGTGAACAATGATGCTGCAGGGAAAAGATTGAAAAAGCGAAAGGTACCTTTATTTTTTGGTTTTAGTTAACATGTATAGGCCTTTGAATCTTTCCTTCCAATGTTTTCCTTGTTATTTATGTTTATTTCCTCGTTGTTCTATTCTAGCATATGCTATGTGAACCTTAGAAGAAAAAATCAGAACATGATTACTTTTTATTTGAATAAGCTTGGCTCATGTTCATCTTGAATAGACCACACGAGTTTATGATTTATTTAGGAAAGAAAGTGTTATATGAAACGCATCACTACATTTTTTCTTATGCTCAAACACTTTTCATTGTCTTCCATGTGAATGCAGATGTGTCAAGCAATCAAGTGAACGGTGGTAAGTTGATGTATAAGGATTAATTTGTTGACTATCTCTACTATTTTTGAAGTATTACAACAAGATTAGAGAGAGTCTTCTTATAAGGTTTGGTCACATTAATTATTGACCATCTGATGATCTGGTTAAGAGAGATATTTAAGATTTAACTATGTTATGAAAGTTAGAGATAGACATAAAAAGACACGCTATATAAAAATATCTTATTTTATTAGAATTTGATGAAAATATATCACTCAATAGGACACAAGGGAGAAAAAAAGGACGCATGTAGCTGACCCCGCTTAGTGGATAAATGCTTGCTGTTGTTGTTGATTTCATTAAATTAGGATTTTGTATTTATTTAACTTAAAATAGCATTATGTATCCTTTTCGATAATTTTAGTTTAAATTGGATGTATTTGGTAGGATTATATTTGATTTCTATTAAGAGGAAATGAGCTTTTTGTATTCTTTATTGAACATGTAAGGCCTATAAATAGGAAAATAGGAAACTATGAAAAGAAAAAAAAAAGAGAACGTAATTACCTTGATTATGAGGATATTAAAGTACATATTCACTTTCCAATATTAGAATTCCTGCTTATTTCGTCTATATTATTTAATGCTCCACCACTCGCTAATGTTAGAGCATATATGTCTACTGATCTTCCTTATCACATGACTTGAAAAAGGTAGGTGCCATAGAGCCTTGGTAAAGATATTCGCCATTTGTTCTAAATTGGGGACATGAAGATTAACAATTTTTTTGGACATCGCAGCATTTTATATGAAATGAAAATTCACTCCAATTTGTTTAGTTGATTCATGAATTTAGGATTATGGCAATGCAAATGACTGTATGATTGCAAAATTTTTTTACCTCATATCATTTCATATGCAAAATAAGCCATCACTCGTTCTGCATTCTTCTTTAGCACTTTACATAGCCACAATAGTTTATATTTACCTTCTTGGTGATCAAATTTACTTATACTTGGATACAATATCTAGAGGTTGGTTTTTTTTTTTTTCGTGAAGTGATACCATGTAAGCTGCATACAAAATACTAAAATATTTTTATTATTAGATTTTTTAATAACAAACCCTTTTCCAAAATAATTTATGATACGTTTGTAATTCGTAGAATTACTTCCCATTGCTTATTCCTTAGAATTTGTATGTGCTTACTCATTACTTTATCAATGAATGAAATGTCTAGTCTGGTAACAATCAAATAAATCTAGTAACCTTCAATTTTCAAATGAAGATGATCATTTAGTGCCCAAAGAGCATATAAGATACTAGTTACATGATTTAGATTTGAAGAATCATTCATCAACTGAGATTGTACATACTGGAGGGGTGGATGAAAGTCAGAGAAATTTAACAACTATGAACTTTTCATGCTCTTGTTGGTTTTCAGAATTTGTTTTGAAAGACTTGCATTGAAAGAATTCTACTTAACTTCAGGGTACTATTGTAATTCTAAATAGACAAATTCTTTTGATGGAGAGAAAATAAGTTAAGAGTGCAAGGTATGCTCACTTTAGATGCTATGTTCCTAGATGGAAAACTTAGAAAATCAGACATTTCTTTGGCGATCTCATGAAAAATGGTTGTGGAGGCAAAAGTGAGTTTTGAAGTTTCATCAACCAAACTAGATTGATTAGTTGTTTACTATTTGAATAACTTAACAGTATCATCATCAAGGTGAGTTTGTCATGCATCCAACTTGAAAATGAATGGCCCTTAATTACATGTTGTAATTAGTAACAAAATTCTTTCTGTTGGAGAAAGGTTTCACTTCGTATGAAAGATATGAAAGGGCCGTGATATTGTGTGAGATAAAGATGAAGAGAAGGTGAGAAGATCATATCATTAAGTATGGTTTATTGAGATTATAGGCAATAGAGTGGGAAGAGTGTTGAGCAGTGGATGAAGTCAACTAGGTGATTTGATGGCTCCACAAACATATGTAAGATTAAGATTTTTTGATGCAAGCAGGTGTTATAATGATTTGAACTATATAAGTGAGTATTAATAGCAGCAAATAGCGGCACACATACATGAGATAATGGAAGCATGTGCGGGATAAATGACAAGTGGTACATATGCAAGGTTGCACATGAGATATTGAGTGTGTAATTATGGTTTCCGTGAAGGATTTGCATTTTGCTTTAATATAAAAAGCATAAAGTTACAAAAAAAGCTATAAAAGCTACACAAAAGGAACAATGTGGTTGTCATCAGTTGTCACCACACTCGATAAGGCGGGTTCACAAGTGTGAGCATCTGAAATAAAAAACTTATCCGAAGCAAACCGTGTTTGTGGACAAAAAGGAAATGAACTTGATTAAAATCAAAAAGAAAGCTAAGGTAGATTCTATCCGAAGAGAGTACTTGTGCAAGTGAGAGTGACTAGGCTATGCGATGAGGGTTGTAAGGGGACTAGGGATAGAGTTAATTTGGACTTCTATGATTTTCTTGCTTCAATACAATATTTAGAGAAATAAATTTTTTTATATTATTAGCATTATATTATTTTTATAATAGATAAAAGATGATGTAAGAAGGAAATAGATAAAAGAATAATACCCCAATTATGTAAATATTAAATCACATGTAATCACCTTCCAATTTTAGGAATTGTACACATNTTTTTATAATAGATAAAAGATGATGTAAGAAGGAAATAGATAAAAGAATAATACCCCAATTATGTAAATATTGAATCACATGTAATCACCTTCCAATTTTAGGAATTGTACACATTTTGTTTATTCTAGTTAATTCAATAGCAATTTCAAAATTTGATTTAATATTATTATGTAAATTTATTTTCATAAATAGGGGATTAATGATTTTTATTTTGCTTCAAGGAATACTGATATTGTGGACGACCAAAGAACAAAAATAGCAACACTTGTGAGGCAAGTAGTAAGTGGTAGCGTGCGTGAGGACATACATGAGTGGTTGAGCACGTGCTTACTACAATAGGCGAGTGGAGTGCATGGGCAAGTGGTGTTGTCTGAAATATGTGAGGAGGGTTGTAGCAGAAGGGATGTGACCAATCAGGTTGGTGGCTTGAGTTTTCATGCTTTGATATCATGTTGAGAAGAAGGAGTTCATATATTATTGATTGAATATGTGATTTCTATAAATCGATATACATGATGATTTAATACAGAAGCAAACATGAGAGAATTATTACTAAGTTTCTTGAATATTAAATTGCATATATCACTTTACAATTTTTGGAACTCAGTCTATTTTGTCTATTCTAAATACATCAACAATTTCAATTTGATTTAATTTTTTTGTGTAACTTTATTCTTATGAATGCTTATGTTTGTGTTATTGCTAAATGAATTGAAATTAATATTTCCTCTTATATTCTCTCTTCACTTCTCACTCAACCAGACTTTACAATCTTTGGACCTTGGTTTATTTTGTCTATTCTAAATACATCAACAATTTCTGTTTGATTTAATCTTATTGTGCAACTTTCTTCTTGTGAATATGAGAATTATGGCTTATGTGTGTGTTATTGCTAAATGAATTGAAAGTAATATTTCCTCTTATATTCTCTCTTTACTTCTCTCTCAACCAGACTTTACTTCTCTTCACTTTATGTTATCTTGATTTACAATAATTTTTGTCAGTATAAATTTCAAACATCTTAATTGCAATTTTGAGTGTGATTCACGCAACTCCTCTTGTAGATTACCTTTAATCACATTGCTAACCATTTCGTCTGCTTTTGAAGACNCATTGGAGTCTAAAGGCCTTCATTTGAGTAAAACTAAAACTGAATACATGGAATGTAATTTTAGTAGTAGTATTACTAGTGACAAAATTGTAACTTTGAGTGATCAAATTATTAAAAGGCGTGAATGATTTATATATCTCGGGTCTGTTGTTCAAAACAATGGTGATATAGATGGGGATGTTAATAGTCTCGGGTCTGTTGTTCAAAGTGATGGTGATATAGATGGGGATGTTAATAGTAGAATTCAAGTTGGCTGGTTGAAGCGGAGGAATGTTTTGGGCCTTTTGTGTGATAGAAAATTACTGCTTAGATTGAAAGGAAAATTTTATAAGACGGTGGTGAGATCTGCAATGCTCTATGACGCTGCATGTTGGTCTTTAAAAGAGAAGCATAATACTAAGTTAAGTGTTGCCAAGATGATTAGGTGGATTAGCGGCTTGACACTTAGAGACAAAATACGAAATGAATATATCTGGGATAGGGTTGGTGTAGCTCCTGTGATGGACAAAATTAGAGAAATTCGTCTTAGATGGTTTGGTCACATTAAGCGTGGACCATCTGATGATCCGATTAGGAGAATAGATGTTTTAGATTCGACTTATGTTAAGAAAGGTAGAGGTAGACCTAGGAAGACTTAGGGTCCGTTTGGGACAGCTTGTGCGTTTCAGGATAAGCTGCTTATCCTGAAACGCGGCCCGCGGGCCTGCCGCAGGGGTCGACCCGCGTCCTGCGTTTAGGGTAAAAACCCAAACGCAGTTTCGGATAAGCTGGCGAAACGCGCAAACCAAACTGTACGGCGGCGTTTTGAAAATGCCGCCCGCACTTAGAAGCTGCCCCAAACGGACCCTTAGACTTATTGTATAAAAAATGATCTTAATTTATTAGAACTAAATGAAAATATGACACTAAATAGGATGCAATGGAGAAGAAGGATTCATGTAGGCTTTGTTGTTGTTGTTGTTGTATTGAAAATGAGATTTAGCAAAACTTTGAAATATATATGCATGCATCTTAATGCATGTTTGACTTTGGTACAAACATGCAATTATAACGCTTAACATTCTGAGATGCTTAAGATTGAGAAATTTGAGGCATGCGACAGAGTACATGCAAATATCTAGGACTTGTGAATTTGAATTGATTTTTAGAGGTTCTTATTGTTATTTGCTCGAAAGTGTTATCATTAAAGAAAATGTAAATGTTTCATTTAGGTCCTTACTTTTGCCTTATGCCTGCTTGTGTAAAGGAATTGCAAATCTAGTGGCGAGTGATTGATCTAGTGTGTTCATCACAAGTTTTATTAAAGCTTGTTGACGAGCCTTCGAGTGTCTTATAAATCTGCTTCATATTTTTTTTAATGCCTCGTGTACATTTATAAGTGAACTAATGAGTTTGTTACATGTTTCATTCGAGCCCGCTGACGAGTCATCGAGTCTTTTGAGCATGCAAGATTTCATATTTGGGATCCTAGAATTTACCTTCTATCTGCTATTACAAAAGTAGTGCAGATCCGATGGAAATTTAGCACATTAGGATCTTGATTATGCATTCAAAATGATGAATTTGAGTTCTTATATTATTTACTTTCTTCTTTCTTATTTTTTTATTTCTCTCTCTCTCTTTATGCGCACCAAATCATGTAAAATTTGACCGACGAATTGTCGCTTGATCAACTTGATTTATGTAAAACTTATTGGGGTCAACACACTCCTTCACCCTTTTTGAAAGGAATCTTGCCAACCCAACACTATTTCACCTTTCATATTTTTTCAAGAATTTTGCAGTAAACATATATGCATCCAACTTAAGCATTGGTGCTATCTTGTGCAAAGCCAACAATCCCATCACTTTCTATGACAATAAATTGAATCCTAAGTTGCATCAATCTTCACAAACGTCCAATGAATTTTTTTAATCATTTAGATAAATGGAAAAAAGAAGTCAGTATCTATTTGGCTCAAACTTTTCCACTCACACTAATCAAAATACATGCAAACTGATGTTGAAGTTCATCCAAATGCCTGAACAGCAACAAAAAAACTTTTTGGTCACAACTTCTTGATTAAATATAAGCTGGATTAGGAAAACAAAGTCGATGGCACTGTTACATTCATCTCCACACCTTTTAATTATCATCATCACATTGATTCTAGATTTCCTGCAACAATTGAAACCGGAAACAAAATCTTTATCACAATTGAAGGAATTCTAAGCTTTGTATTGAAACAATCCTATTTTTTTATATGATTCACAATGGGCTTATAAAAAAATAAGTTTGCATTTTCATTCCTTCCTGTTCCACAATGAAACGGGACTTGTTCAGGATGTACCACTGTAACATTGTCTTATTGGCTTCTGCAACCCACTTCATTGTCTTTGAGAAATTCCATTGGCCTAATCTTAACATGTACGTTCAAGAGTTTGTCAAATGTTGTCCATTTTTTGCCAGGCCATGAAATATCAACCTCTAGCTCCTGTGGGACTCTAATTGCTCCTATTTTTGTCTGTTGCTTGGGATGTCATATTTATTGACTACATTATCCGCCTTCTATCATCTGATGGCAAATCAAACATTGTTGTTATCATCAACAAACTAACAGAATATGTGCATTTTATTTCCTTAACACCTCTGTTCTTAGCTTCTATATTGGCCTCATTTTTCATATTGAGATGTTTCTTGGCACCATGGTATCCCAAAGACAATAATTTTTGATAACGAGTCATGATCAAATTTTGTTTAGCATTATTTAAGGAAATGGTTGCTTCATTACAACACTACCCCATCACTCATAAACCAATTTTGTAATTGGCAAATTGAATTAGGGCCTTGAACAATATTTATGTTGCTATCGCATGGACAGCCCATACTCATATAAAGCTTCATGCCACACGTCCATTGTCATGTCTCCTTTTAGGGTGCTCTATGGATGTATACCTCCTCTTATCCAAACTAACATTGACCATTCTTCTTCAATAGATGCTGTTGATACTTATTTGGCTGCAACAACACAATCAGCTTTTCATAATGTCTGCGAGCACCATAGTCAGATACAAGAGCATATAAAATTTTATTTGGATAAACACAGATGAGACCTGGGGCTTGAAATTGGTTTCTCAGCTTTCATCAAGTCATAGCCCTATCAATAGATTTGAACGTGTGATCTTCACTACTCCGACCTTTATGCTGATTGAATGTTTTGGTCTTTTGGTTTACAGTTTCATATGCTCACATTTCTAATTTTTTCACAAATTTTACATTTTTTACATTCCCCACCTAAACCTGTTCACTGAAAATACAAAATTAAATGGCTCATTGCCATTGTTTTGCTAGTTTAATGAAATATCGAAGACCTTTTTTTTTCTGTTTTTCCCGCTCTTCTTTCCTCAAGAAACCAGCTGCAATCCGCACTGTTCTGAGCTTCCGGAGAAGCTCAAATATGCTGTATATCCGAACATTTTTTCTCTAAATTCTGATATTTCAGAGGCCAAGTTTTATTTTTTAAGTAACTTGTTACTGTAAAACTAACAGAAAATTTGATATTTACTCTCTGATGATTTTTAGTCTATTGAATCTGCTTTGTATGAGAGAAACCAGTTACAGAAAAAAGGAGTTTTATCTGGAGCTTAAACCTATCATATAATGAAATATGGAATTCATTATGATGTTATTTATGTTGATATTCTTTTGATGCATGCTATTCAATCTCACATTTTTGTTGTTGTCTGGATTAAGGGGATGCATAAACTCGAGCTATCTTTATTTATCTTTGCTTGCTTGTGCACAGATTGCTTTCCTTGACGGATGATTTCTATAGTGAGATTAGAACTCTTCCTTTAGAAGAGAAAACAAAGGACAGCACTCCTTATATGAACAATGATGCTGCAGGGAAAAGATTGAAAAAGCGAAAGGTACCTTTATTTTTTGGTTTTAGTTAACATGTATAGGCCTTTGAATCTTTCCTTCCAATGTTTTCCTTGTTATTTATGTTTATTTCCTCGTTGTTCTATTCTAGCATATGCTATGTGAACCTTAGAAGAAAAAATCAGAACATGATTACTTTTTATTTGAATAAGCTTGGCTCATGTTCATCGTGAATAGAACACACGAGTTTATGATTTATTTAGGAAAGAAAGTGTTATATGAAACGCATCACTACATTTTTTCTTATGCTCAAACACTTTTCATTGTCTTCAATGTGAATGCAGATGTGTCAAGCAATCAAGTGAACGGTGGTAAGTTGATGTATAAGGATTAATTTGTTGACTATCTCTACTATTTTTGAAGTATTACAACAAGATTAGAGAGAGTCTTCTTAGAAGGTTTGGTCACATTAATTATCGACCATCTGATGATCCGGTTAAGAGAGATATTTAAGATTTAACTATGTTATGAAAGTTAGAGATAGACATAAAAAGACACGCTATATAAAAATATCTTAATTTGTTAGAATTAGATGAAAATATATCACTCAATAGGACACAAGGGAGAAAAAAGGACTCATGTAGCTGACCCCGCTTAGTGGATAAATGTTTGCTGTTGTTGTTGATTTCATTAAATTAGGATTTTGTATTTATTTAACTTAAAATAACATTATGTATCCTTTTCGATAATTTTAGTTTAAATTGGATGTATTTGGTAGGATTATATTTGATTTCTATTAAGAGGAAATGAGCTTTTTGTATTTTTTATTGAACATGTAAGGCCTTTAAATAGGAAAATAGGAAACTATGAAAAAAAAAAAAAAGAGAACGTAATTACCTTGATTATGAGGATATTAAATTACATATATTCACTTTCCAATATTAGAATTCCTGCTTATTTCGTCTATATTATTTAATGCTCCACCACTCGCTAATGTTAGAGCATATATGTCTACTGATCTTCCTTATCACATGACTTGAAAAAGGTAGGTGCCATAGAGCCTTGGTAAAGATATTCGCCATTTGTTCTAAATTGGGGACATGAAGATTAACAATTTTTTTGGACATCGCAGCATTTTATATGAAATTGAAAATTCACTCCAATTTGTTTAGCTGATTCATGAATTTAGGATTATGGCAATGCAAATGACTGTATGATTGTAAAATTTTTTTACCTCATATCATTTCATATGCAAAATAAGCCATCACTCGCTCTGCATTCTTCTTTAGCACTTTACATAGCCACAATAGTTTATATTTACCTTCTTGGTGATCAAATTTACTTATACTTGGATACAATATCTAGAGGTTGGTTTTTTTTTTTCGTGAAGTGATACCATGTAAGCTGCATACAAAATACTAAAATTTTTTTATTATTAGATTTTTTAATAACAAACCCTTTTCCAAAATAATTTATGATACGTTTGTAATTCGTAGAATTACTTCCCATTGCTTATTCCTTAGAATTTGTATGTGCTTACTCATTACTTTATCAATGAATGAAATGTCTAGTCTGGTAACAATCAAATAAATCTAGTAACCTTCAATTTTCAAATGAAGATGATCATTTAGTGCCCAAAGAGCATATAAGATATTAGTTACATGATTTAGACTTGAAGAATCATTCATCAACTGAGATTGTACATACTGGAGGGGTGGATGAAAGTCAGAGAAATTTAACAACTATGAACTTTTCATGCTGTTGTTGGTTTTCAGAATTTGTTTTGAAAGACTTGCATTGAAAGAATTCTACTTAACTTCAGGGTACTATTGTAATTCTAAATAGACAAATTCTTTTGATGGAGAGAAAATAAGTTAAGAGTGCAAGGTATGCTCACTTTAGATGTTATGTTCCTAGATGGAAAACTTAGAAAATCAGACATTTCTTTGGCGATCTCATGAAAAATGGTTGTGGAGGAAAAAGTGAGTTTTGAAGTTTCATCAACCAAACTAGATTGATTAGTTGTTTACTATTTGAATAACTTAACAATATCATCATCAAGGTGAGTTTGTCATGACATCCAACTTGAAAATGAATGGCCCTTAATTACATGTTGTAATTAGTAACAAAATTCTTTCTGTTGGAGGAAGGTTTCACTTCGTATGAAAGATATGAAAGGGCCGTGATATTGTGTGAGATAAAGATGAAGAGAAGGTGAGAAGATCATATCATTAAGTATGATTTATTGAGATTAGAGGCAATAGAGTGGGAAGAGTGTTGAGCCGTGGATGAAGTCAACTAGGTGATTTGATGGCTCCGCAAACATATGTAAGATTAAGATTTTTTTATGCAAGCAGGTGTTATAATGATATGAACCATATAAGTGAGTATTAATAGCAGCAAATAGCGTCACACATACATGAGATAATGGAAGCATGTGCGGGATAAGTGACAAGTGGTACATATGCAAGGTTGCACATGAGATATTGAGTGTGTAATTATGGTTTCCGTGAAGGATTTGCATTTTGCATTAATATAAAAAGCATAAAGTTACAAAAAAAGCTATAAAAACTACACAAAAGGAACAATGTGGTTGTCATCAGTCGTCACCACACTCGATAAGGCGGGTTCACAAGTGTGAGCATCTCAAATAAAAGACTTATCCGAAGCAAACCGTGTTTGTGGACAAAAAGAAAATGAACTTGATTAAAATCAAAAAGAAAAGCTAAGGTAGATTCTATCTGAAGAGAGTACTTGTGCAAGTGAGAGTGACTAGTCTATGCGATGAGGGTTGTAGNATTTATTGACTACATTATCCGCCTTCTATCATCTGATGGCAAATCAAACATTGTTGTTATCATCAACAAACTGACAGAATATGTGCATTTTATTTCCTTAACGCCTGTTCTTAGCTTCTATATTGGCCTCATTTTTCATATGAGATGTTTCTTGGCACCATGGTATCCCAAAGACAATAATTTTTTATAACGAGTCATGATCAAATTTTGTTTAGCATTATTTAAGGAAATGGTTGCTTCTCTACAACACTACTCCATCACTCATAAACCAATTTTGTAATTGGCAAATTGAATTAGGGCCTTGAACAATATTTATGTTGCTATCGCATGGACAGCCCATACTCATATAAAGCTTCATGCCACACGTCCATTGTCATGTCTCCTTTTAGGGTGCTCTATGGATGTATACCTCCTCTTATCCAAACTAACATTGATTATTCTTTTTCAATAGATGCTGTTGATACTTATTTGGCTGCAACAACACGATCAGCTCTTCATAATGTCTGCGAGCACCATAGTCAGATACAAGAGCATATAAAATTTTATTTGGATAAACACAGATGAGACCTGGGGCTTGAAATTGGTTTTCAGCTTTCATTAAGTCATATTCCTATCAATAGATTTGAATGTGTGATCTTCACTACTCCGAACTTTTATGCTGATTGAATGTTTTGGTCTTTTGGTTTACAGTTTCATATGCTCACATTTCTAATTTTTTTCACAAATTTTACATTTTTTACATTTCCCACCTAAACCTGTTCACCGAAAATACAAAATTAAATGGTTCATTGCCATTGTTTTGCTAGTTTAATGAAATATCGATGACCTTTTTTTTTTTTTTCTGTTTCTCCCGCTCTTCTTTCCTCAAGAAACCAGCTGCAATCCGCACTGTTCTGAGCTTCCGGAGAAGCTCAAATATGCTGTAAATCCGAACATTTCTCTCTAAATTCTGATATTTCAGAGGCCGAGTTTTATTTTTTAAGTAACTTGTTACTGTAAAACTAACAGAAAATTTGATATTTACTCTCTGATGATTTTTAGTCTATTGAATCTGCTTTGTATGAGAGAAACCAGTTACAGAAAAAAGGAGTTTTACCTTGAGCTTAAACCTATCATATAATGAAATATGGAATTCATTATGATGTTATTTATGTTCATATTCTTTTGATGCATGCTATTCAATCTCACAATTTTGTTGTTGTCTGGATTANTTTTGTTTATTCTAGTTAATTCAATAGCAATTTCAAAATTTGATTTAATATTATTATGTAAATTTATTTTCATAAATAGGGGATTAATGATTTTTATTTTGCTTCAAGGGATACTGATATTGTGGACGACCAAAGAACAAAAATAGCAACACTCAAGAGTAAAAATAGCAACACTCNAACACTTCCTTTAGAAGAGAAAACAAAGGACAGCACTCCTTATATGAACAATGATGCTGCAGGGAAAAGATTTAAAAAGCGAAAGGTACCTTTATTTTTTGGTTTTAGTTAACATGTATAGGCCTTTGAATCTTTTCTTCCAATGTTTTCCTTGTTATTTATGTTTATTTCCTCGTTGTTCTATTCTAGCATATGCTATGTGAACCTTAGAAGAAAAAATCAGAACGTGATTACTTTTTATTTGAATAAGCTTGGCTCATGTTCATAGAACACACGAGTTTATGATTTATTTAGGAAAGAAAGTGTTATATGAAACGCATCACTACATTTTTTCTTATGCTCAAACACTTTTCATTGTCTTCCATGTGAATGCAGATGTGTCAAGCAATCAAGTGAACAGTGGTAAGTTGATGTATAAGGATTAATTTGTCGACTATCTCTACTATTTTTTAAGTATTACAACAAGATTTGAGAGAGTCTTCTTAGAAGGTTTGGTCACATTAAATATCGACCATCTGATGATCCGGTTAAGAGAGATATTTTAGATTTAACTATGTTATGAAAGTTAGAGATAGACCTAAAAAGACACGCTGTATAAAAATGTCTTAATTTATTAGAATTAGATGAAAATATATCACTCAATAGGACACAATGGAGAAAAAAGGACTCATGTAGCTGACCCCGATTAGTGGATAAATGTTTGTTGTTGTTGTTGATTTCATTAAATTAGGATTTTGTATTTATTTAACTTAAAATAGCATTATGTATCCTTTTCGATAATTTTAGTTTAAATTGGATGTATTTGGTAGGATTATATTTGATTTGTATTAAGAGGAAATGAGCTTTTTGTATTCTTTATTGAACATGTAAGGCCTTTAAATAGGAAAATAGGAAACTATGAAAAGAAAAAAAAAGAGAACGTAATTACCTTGATTATGAGGATATTAAATTACATATATTCACTTTCCAATATTAGAATTCCTGCTTATGTCGTCTATATTATTTAATGCTCCACCACTCGCTAATGTTAGAGCATATATGTCTACTGATCTTCCTTATCACATGACTTGAAAAAGGTAGGTGCCATAGAGCCTTGGTAAAGATATTCGCCATTTGTTCTAAATTGGGGACATGAAGATTAACAATTTTCAGCATTTTATATGAAATGAAAATTCACTCTAATTTGTCTAGTTGATTCATGAATTTAGGAGTATGGCAATGCAAATGACTGTATGATTGTAAAATTTTTTTACCTTATATCATTTCATATGCAAAATAAGCCATCACTCGCTCTGCATTCTTCTTTAGCACTTTACATGGCCACAATAGTTTATATTTACCTTCTTGGTGATCAAATTTACTTAAACTTGGATACAATATCTAGAGGTTGGTTTTCTTTTTCGTGAAGTAATACCATGTAAGCTGCATACAACATAATAAAATGTTTTTATTATTAGATTTTTTAATAACAAACCCTTTTCCAAAAAAAATTATGATACGTTTGTAATTCGTAGAATTACTTCCCGTTGCTTATTCCTTAGAATTTGTATGTGCTTACTCATTACTTTATCAATGAATGAAATGTCTAGTCTGGTAACAATCAAATAAATCTAGTAACCTTCAGTTTTCAAATGAAGATGATCATTTAGTGCCCAAAGAGCATATAAGATATTAGTTACATGATTTAGACTTGAAGAATCATTCATCAACTGAGATTGTACATAGTGGAGGGGTGGATGAAAGTCAGAGAAACTCAACAACTATGAACTTTTCATTCTGTTGTTGGTTTTCAGAATTTGTTTTGAAAGACTTGCATTGAAAGAATTCTACTTAACTTCAGGGTACTATTGTAATTCTTGATAGACAAATTCTTTTGATGGAGAGAAAATAAGTTAAAGAGTGCAAGGTATGCTCTCTTTAGATGTTATTCTCCTAGAAGGAAAACTTAGAAAATCACACATTTCTTTGGCGATCTCATGAAAAATGGTTGTGGAGGCAAAAGTGAGTTTTGAAGTTTTAACAACCAAACTAGAATGATTAGTTGTTTACTATTTGAATAACTTAACAATATCATCATCAAGGTGAGTTTGTCATGACATCCAACTTGAAAATGAATGGCCCTTGATTACATGTTGTAATTAGTAACAAAATTCATTCTGTTGGAGGAAGGTTTCACATCTTATGAAAGAGATGAAAGGGCCATGATATTGTGTGAGATAAAGATGAAGAGAAGATGAGAAGATCATATCATTAAGTATGGTTTATTGAGATTAGAGGCAATAGAGTGGGAAGAGTGTTGAGCAGTGGATGCAGACAACTAGGTGGTTTGATGGCTCCACAAACATATGTAAGATTAAGATTTTTTGATGCAAGCAGGTGTTATAATGATTTGAACTATATAAGTGAGTATTAATAGCAGCAAATAGCGGCACACATACATGAGATAATGGAAGCATGTGCGGGATACGTGGCAAGTGGTACATATGCAAGGTTGCACATGAGATATTGAGTGTGTAATTATGGTTTTCGTGAAGGATTTGCATTTTGCATTAATATAAAAAGCAAAAAGTTACAAAAAGAGCTATAAAAGCTACACAAAAGGAACAATTTGTTTGGCATCAGTCGTCACCACACTCGATAAGGCGGGTTCACAAGTGTGAGCATCTCAAATTAAAGACTTATCCGAAGCAAACCGTGTTTGTGGACAAAAGGAAATGAACTTGATTAAAATAAAAAAGAAAAGCTAAGGTAGATTCTATCCGAAGAGAGTACTTGTGCAAGTGAGAGTGACTAGGCTATGCGATGAGGGTTGTAGGGGGACTTGGGATAAAGTTAATTTGAACTTCTATGATTTTCTTGCTTCAATACAATATTTAGAGAAAATAATTTTTTTTATATTATTAGCATTATATTATTTTATAATAGATAAAAGATGACGTAAGAAGGAAATAGATAAAAGAATAATACCCCACTTATGTAGATATTAAATCATATGTAATCACCTTCCAATTTTAGGAATTGTACACATTTTGTTTATTCTAGTTAATTCAATAGCAATTTCAAAATTTGATTTGATATTATTATGTAAATTTATTTTCATAAATAGGGGATTAATGATTTTTATTTTGCTTCAAGGGATACTTATATTGTGGACGACCAAAGAACAAAAATAGCAACACTCAAGAGTAAAAATAGCAACACTAGTGAGGCAAGTAGTAAGTGGTAGCGTGCGTGAGGACATACATGAGTGGTTGAGCACGTCCTTACTACAATAGGCGAGTGGAGTGCATGGGCAAGTGGTGTTATCTGAAATATGTGAGGGTTGTAGTAGAAGGGATGTGACTAATCAGGTTGGTGGCTTGAGTTTTCATGCTTTGATATCATGTTGAGAAGAAGGAAGTTCATATATTATTGATTGAATATGTGATTTCTATAAATCGATATACATGATGATTTAATACAGAAGCAAACATGAGAGAATTATTACTAAATTTCTTGAATATTAAATTGCCTATATCACTTTACAATTTTTGGAACTCAGTCTATTTTGTTTATTCTAAATACATAAACAATTTCAAATTGATTTAATTTTACTGTGTAACTTTATTCTTATGAATATGAGAATTATGGCTTATGTTTGTGTTATTGCTAAATGAATTGAAAGTAATATTTCCTCTTATATTCTCTCTTCACTTCTCACTCAACCAGACTTTACAATCTTTGGACCTTGGTTTATTTTGTCTATTCTAAATACATCATCAATTTCAGTTTGATTTAATCTTATTGTGCAACTTTCTTCTTGTGAATATGAGAATTATGGCTTATGTTTGTGTTATTGCTAAATGAATTGAAAGTAATATTTCCTCTTATATTCTCTCTTTACTTCTCTCTCAACCAAACTTTGCTTCTCTTCTCTTTATGTTATCTTGATTTAAAATAATTTTTGTCAGTATTAATTTCAAACATCTTAATTGCAATTTTGAGTTTGATTCACGCAATTCCTCTTGTAGAATACCTTTAATCGCACTGCTAACCATTTCGTTTGCTTTTGAAGACACTTCAATTTCAACTCCTTTTCTTGACTTAAATTTCTCATGTCAAGCTTGACTACTCGCATTCCTACACTCATTCGCGCGTGTTGGCTACTGTCCATCTGCTCATGTAGAGTTTTTGTCCCACACTTGTGCATCTTTTTTTTTTTTTTTGCCATAAGAGTTGGTCTGTATGCATATGCCATCAATCAAGAAGAAGACATTTGATCACAACTTGCTTGGATACCCATCTCAACTTTGCATAAGAGTTGGTCTGTACGCATATGCCATCAATCAAGAAGAAGACATTTGATGACAACTTGCTTGGTTATCCATCTCAACTTCCAGTAGATTCCATTTCTAATTCATAGCCAACCCTAAATGTAGAATAATTAGGGAGGCTATAGGGATTCTTTGACCAACCATTTGAATTAGAGATAACTTGATGCATATTTCTTACATAATTGATCTCCCCTCTGTTTATGGCCATATAATTATTATTCTGGCAAACACATTCTAATTTTTTATTCTTTTTATAAACATTTGAAGGCTGCAGCCTTCTACTTTGGATTGTTGTAAACAGCATTTAGTTCATTGTTTCCCTTCAGATTTTGTTCATCAATAATAGAACAAAAAGCAGTGGAAACTCACAAAACCATATCGATCAGTATAAACAATTGTAGCTGGTAGTGGTACCCTAGATATGATTCCTTTGCTTCATAGCTACAGGCGCTGGAATTCTTGGAATAACAGCTCTAGCTACTGATTAAGCAGTGAAAATGAGTATTAGATTCATTCAGTTCTTGTTGCACGGGCCAGATTTTGTTCTTACAACAATGGAGAAGAAGTGGAGGATAATGGAACTAAGGTTTGGAGAATTCTAATTATATCTTCTATAGAATTTTAGCTTTAGTTGCAAATAATTTTAGAATGGAAATAGCTCTTATTTACGCCTAGAAAAACTCCACAAAGAAATGAACTCTATATAAAATATTAACCTAAGTACGTTCGAGTTAGATGATAATTTCTGTGGGACTTATCTAAACTGAATTTATATTTAAATATAAACCTATTGGAACAGGTTTAAAAATTTAATACATTCTAATCCAACTATACTTTAAAATTTAATTCAACAATCCAGCTTTCAAAGCCTTGATCTCCTTCATATGATATCTGATTTACTTTCCAATTGCTTCTATAAGTTTTTGTTGGCATTTTCTCTGTTCTCAACAATGTGATCTAAAAATCACCACCATTGTCCATATTATTAGAGAAATATAACTTTTAAAACTTTCATGCACATAAATTCTCCAAGTGTTCATTGATGTTAGATAGATCTGATATGATTCTCTCAGATCATGGGAATTTTCTTCTGTGAAATTAGCTCCAAATGAGGAAAATTTACATGTTCAGCTTCTTTGGGATGCCATACGATTTCTTTACCAATGTGGAATGAGTCTTTGGCCCATATGTAGTGGTGGTAGTTTTTTGCTTCTAGAGGATGTTAAATTCAAAGGCGTAATTCATGCTCCAAGAATATATCTATAGTAAGTATGACTTATTTTGACTTACCATCAATCCTAGAAGATTCTGAAGGTCTCAATATTTACCACTAAATGAATATTTATGTATGGTGTAGTTCCATAGGCGTCAATCTTCTTAAGAATTTTAGAGGGTCTATAGCTGACTGACTTCAACTTCTTTCTTTCTTCTTTGAGAAGATCCTGTTCAAATATAATCATACAAGTTTTCTTACTTGGATGTCAGCCCTAACACGCTGACAATCTTGCTTATCTTTGTATTTCTGTTGGGTCTTTTACAGTTTCTTCTTCATCAATACAAAATTTTTTTGGATGCCCTCTGAAAATTTTTGAGTTATTTCTTAGTCAATATCAACCGCGCCATCAATAGTGGGTGAGATATAGAAATAAAGATCAAAGGAGCTGTGTTAAGTATACCAAAAAAATCTCATATGCCATCTTTTTGTGGAGTGCGTAAGGTGTTAGGCTTATTCTAAGTTTTAGGATATTTTAGATGCACCATGTTTTTGTTCATCACATCTATTTGTCCGTTAGTCTATGAATGAAAATGACGCTCCTCTTCAGCCAGGCCTACAAGGTCTACAAGGATTTGAGTAATCTAAAGTGTGCTCTTACATTCTTAAAGAGGAGTTTTGCTGCCTCCTTTCTTTTGATCATTTTCCTGCACTGGATTAGAATATCTAGCTCAAAAAATATTTCCGAAGTTATTTAGATCTCTCCCTTTTTTGGCGCAGCCTCCTAAAAAATCCATGCAATGCTTTCCCAGAGATAGCATCCTGCAGAGTTCTAGCTTTGTATTTGCAAGTTTGGAAATTCTATATAGTGTGGATCCTTTGATGTACTTACATCTTGGTGCATGTTTGTCCTAAACATTTTGTTACAAGTTTTGCAATGTCTATTGCGTTCAAAACTGCCTAGCCACTTTTGTATGATTGCATTTATTGCATCTATAGGACTTGATCTGTAGAATTTTGTATGCATGACTGCTATCTTTTGTTGAGGTCATCATTTAGAGCTAGCTTTGAAGAAATTGCTTTTTTCAAGTTGTACAGTGTTTTTTTGTACGGGATTATTCTGTTACTGTTTTTGGTAATATTTTTGCATCAAAGGTTCAGCGTATGTGATTATACTTATATAAGAAAGTGTAAAGTGGTGGTTGAGAGCATGTTGACCATTTTATTGCTAACCACCTTGTACATAATCGTTAGGTTGGTTTATTGGAGGTAAGTCTTCTACTTCATATGCTGAGTCAGATATTTCATTGCTAGATGTAGTGTGAACAATACTTTGTTAAAGGTGAGTGAGCTTATCTAAGCTCCTTGAAGCGTTGTAAGGTGATAGTGTGGAATTTTAAGAGAAACTTTTCTTAGAGAATTTTTTTTTAATCTTTCATTTTGCAAAATAATTTGTTTACGTACAACTTAAACTAACCATAAAACAATTAGAAGGGAATTCAAATCATCATAATAAGAAGGAAAGAATAAAAACACAATAATGGAAAATGAAGGGAGAATAATTTCGCCCTCTCAAATGTAGCAACTGGGCCACGTTTCCGTAAACCATGGGAGGGCCCAAGTGGTCCACGTTTGCATACATATCAATACTCCCCTTAAGTTTGCTTGTCTTTATCATACATTCCAAACTTGTTACTGAGATCACTAAAGTAATGCCAACGAAGAGCTTTTGTAAGAATCCAATAATTTGATACTGAGTTGGGATATACATTAGCTGGACAACTCCTCCATTGACCTTCTCAAAGATGAAGTGCATGTCAATCTCTAGGTGTTTGGTTTGATCATGGTATGCCATATTATTTGAAATACTGATAGCTGATTGACTATCATTGAACATCTTAATAGTGCTTTAATTTTCCACGTGAAGTTCCACCTGTATTTTCTTAGCTACATTCCTTCACAAATTCCTAGGCTAGTGCATGATACTTAGATTCTGCACCGCTTCTTACCACCACAACTTACTTTTTTACTTGTCGAAGTAATCATGTCACCTATACAAATGAATAGTAACACGTAGTAAATCTTCTATCAGTCAATTCTCATGCACATCTAGCGTCAGTGTAGATCTCATTGTCACGGTTCTCAGTTTTCCTGAATATCAATCTAACTCCTGAAGTCATCTTTAGGCACGTTAGGATTCTTAAGATTTTTTCTAAATGATCTTTATTTGGGTCGTTCATATGCTGGCTACTACACCCACAAAAATAAAAAAAAAACAATGTCAAGTCTTGTATGTGAAAGATAAATAAGTTTCCCCACAAGGCTTTGGTACCTCTCTTTTTCAGCTGAGGTGTTATTCTCTTCTTTTGATACCCGTCGATTGGGATTCATATAAGTATCTGATGGTTTGCATCCCAATATTTTCGTCTCCTTTAACTAGTCAAGTATATATTTTATCTTGGATATGACAATGCTTATTTTGGATCTAGTTATTTTAATTCCCATGAATTATCATAAAGTTCCAAGAATTTTGATTTCAAACATAGAAGCCATTATTCTTTTGATTGTTTTAGGTTCCCTTTAATAAGTCAAGCGGGTTTTGGTCACCTAGGGCTCGTTTTGTGGGTTTTTTGGTCTACTTAGGTTCGGGCTAGGCTAATTTTAGGCTTGGTTTGGGGGTTTGGGTGGATTTAGTTTCGGGTTAGGCTAGTGTTAGACAAGGTTTGGGGGTTTGGGTGGACTTAAGTTCAGGTTAGGCTAGTTTTAGGCTCAGTTTGGGTGGACTTTGGTTTGGGTTAGGCTATTGTTAGGCTCGCTTGGATAAGGGTAAGCCAATGGGTTGGGTAATTTAATGGATTAGTGGGTTATTGGATGGGTTTGGTGTTAATGGGTTGATGGGCAGGTATATTTGGATAATGAGTCAACTTAGTAGGCTTAGTGTTTCGGGTAAGTGGGAAGGGAGGGGAATTGGTAGCTAGGGTTTCGGCCATGGGGGAGAAATGGAGGAAATGAGGGCTAGGCTTTCGGGTTTGGTGGAAAAATAGAGGAAATGGTGGCTAGGGCTTCAGGTATAGCGGAAAAATGGAGGAAATGGGTTTATACTTTTGTGTAGAGGGAGGAGATGTGAAGAGAAATTCGACCATGACACACCAAAAAGAAAAAATGGAAACACATTAAACAAAAAAAAAAAAAAGAAGAAGAAGCAAATTTATACTCTACATTGTGTAGAATTGACACAAACAAAAAGAGTAGCAAATGGAAACAACTTGAATGAGAAGGGGGAAGAGTTATACCTTCTTTTACCTCAGGAGATGAGATTATTTCCTTGCTTTGCTTTCCTTGGTTTGATCTCTTTGCCTTGATTCTGCTGCCTTGCTTGTTCCTCCCTGATATTCACGGTTTATAGAGTTTGAAGAGTGGAGTGCGGAGGGANTTAGGCTATTGTTAGGCTCGCTTGGATAAGGGTAAGCCAATGGGTTGGGTAATTTAATGGATTAGTGGGTTAATGGATGGGTTTGGTGTTAATGGGTTGATGGGCAGGTATATTTGGTTAATGAGTCAACTTAGTAGGCTTAGTGTTTCGGGTAAGTGGGAAGGGAGGGGAATTGGTAGCTAGGGTTTCGGCCATGGGGGAGAAATGGAGGAAATGAGGGCTAGGCTTTCGGGTTTGGTGGAAAAATAGAGGAAATGGTGGCTAGGGCTTCAGGTATGGCGGAAATATGGAGGAAATGGGTTTATACTTTTGTGTATAGGGAGGAGATGTGAAGAGAAATTCGACCATGACACACCAAAAAGAAAAATGGAAACACACTAAACAAAAAAAAAAAAAAGAAGAAGAAGCAAATTTTTAGTCTACATTGTGTAGAATTGACACAAACAAAAAGAGTAGCAAATGGAAACAACTTGAATGAGAAGGGGGAAGAGTTATACCTTCTTTTACCTCAGGAGATGAGATTATTTCCTTGCTTTGCTTTCCTTGGTTTGATCTCTTTGCCTTGATTCTGTTGCCTTGCTTGTTCCTCTCTGATATTCACGGTTTATAGAGTTTGAAGAGGGGAGAGGGGAGAAGGGGCTTAGTTTGAGAGAAGAGAGGAGAGGAGGAGAGGGATAGTTCTGGTGAGAGAGTAGAGATAATTGGGGGGCGGGGGAATAGGAGTTGGCTCGGTTTTGAGTGGAGAGGGGTGGTTAAGAGGAGTGTGGGGCAGTTTTGGATGAGGTGAAGGGGAGAGAACATGATTGATGAGGTGGAGGAATGGGAAGAGAAGGGGTGGATTGATGAGCTGGAGGAGTGAAAGGTCGGATGGAGGGATTAAAAGAAAGGAATTGAGGGTAATATTGAAGAGGATATGGAGGAAATTTTAGAAAAAAAAGGGAAGCGTATTTTAGTAATTTGCATGGTAGTTAGGGTAGTTAGGGAATAATACAAATGGACCTCATTTTGAAGAGAATGAAACAATGAATTCAACAGTACAATCTGTTTTGAAAAAGGTGTCTGGCTCAATTTATGACCAATTGAAGTGTAAGTTATGATACGGAAGCAATGGCGAAGTCTGTTTTTAAAAATATGATCGTTGAAAAATTTAGGTGGGATCATTTTTCATGCATAGAAATTTTAAGTGCATAGTTTTATGTAAAAACGGT